>CM073776.1:27978734-27988734 GCA_037158775.1 Hetaerina titia | reverse complement strand
AGCCACTGAAGCTATCTGACCTCGTCCAGCGGCTACTCGCGTCGTCAGCACTTCATGCGGCACGAACGGGTACTACTTTCCGGATGACCCTCGTGTATGTATGTATGTATGTATGTATGTATATATATATATATATATATATATATATATATATATATATATATATATATATATATATATATATATATATATATAAATTTGGAAAAGACGCTCTCCGGCGACGCACAAACACACAAACTCTGATGATCTGAATTCTGATGACGACGGCCGTGCCGTCGAAACGTAAATATCCAATGTAAGAGTCCTTCTTTTATGTTTCTATGTGTGTGGTGTTTTTTGTGTTAGTGTTTATATATATATATATATATATATATATATATATATATATATATATATACATATATATATATATATATATATATCGATGATGCGGAAGTACTCACGAGAGCAATATAACTTTTGGACGGCACAATAGAACACAGAATAAAACAGATAACACGTAAAAGGACACTCACACTGTAGATGATTTAAGCTTTCGGCCTACTCCGAGGCCTTCATCAGGTCAGACTGCAGTCTGTCCTGATGAAGGCCTCGGAGTAGGCCGAAAGCTTAAATCATCTACAGTGTGAGTGTCCTTTTACGTGTTATCTGTTTTATTCTGTGTTCTATTGTGCCGTCCAAAAGTTATATATATATATATATATATATATATATATATATATATATATATATATATATATATATATATATATATATATATATATATATATTTCCGCATGCATCACATTTTTTCGTATACTACTTACAAGAGAGAGTGAAATACAGCGAAGGTAATTTCATCACCGGTTTTCTTAAATCAACTCTCACATCTAGTTTTAACCGTTACTGCCGGTTTGCATATATTCTTCTGTCGCAACATTTTATTTTAGATTAATGATGTAATATGGCAATGGATCCATCATCAAAACAAAAGTTAAATAATCTCTACAAAAGTAGATGGTTTCAATTTTTTTAACTGTACCAGTGGTAGTAATAATACTAATCAATTACTTATTTTTTTACATATTTTTATTACTCGACCAGAACATCACATACTTTCCCAGTACACCATTCTTTGTTTATAACGGTACCCTTGCCTGGATAGGTGATCATTTACTAGCCAAAGGGTAGCCTTCCTCATTTCAAAGCACGTGCCCTATCTGCCTGCCTTGAGGTTGTTGTACACCAGGAGATAAGTGCCAACAAATATAAAATGGCTAAATAATCTTATATTCACGAAAATTTCGCCGATCATAAAGAAAAATGCTAAGCAACAAGAGAAACTACCTCCATACAATACAAAAAATACATTGAAAGATTATTGTCATTATTTTTTCTGGACTTTTGGCTGTTTATATCTCTGTTGTCACATAACTCTGCTTTCATGATTCGCACATCTTCAATCTCCTCTTAGCCAATTAAGTATAAACCTACTACAATAAACAAGTCTTTAAAATGGTTCGTACCACGAAATGAACCCAATAAACTAATTCATAGTTGCAGGAACTACACCACAATTTATGAAAAAAACAATAACTCTAAATTCCTTCTTCTGGAGAAAATAAAAAGTTGTATTCCAGCTGTCACCGAACTACAGACATAAAACCCTGCTTCTCGTAATAGGCCTTTCACTAATTAAATATTTATGCAGCTCGTTGACAAGGGAATCACATTCCACCCTGGCACCTTCTTGTGACGTTCTTCTCAATTTATTTTCGCAAATGATTTACGTTCCACGATTCCAAAAAAAACCCATCCCCATTCTAACTTAAACGAATTTCACACCATGGGGGAAAATATAGCACTTTGACGTCCAGTCGCTCAAATAAGCGCACCCCATCCGTGATGAATGAATTTCGAAGCGACAGATATTTGCGAATAATTCGACCAACTGCTCCATGGCTGAATTATTTCCTTTTATGCCCCACCTTCCCGCACTATCCGCCCACTTCAGACCATTCCAGATCCAAAAACGAGTATTTTAGCGACGCGCTCGGTGAGGCGTGCGCATGTTCGGCTCGGCCGCGTGCTTCCGTGGGATTTTGGGGAGATTTTTCTCTCTCTGCCCTCGTCAAAACCCAGCATACCGAGTGAGTTTTATGAGTGTGAGATTCCGGGTGAGTGCTCGTGGAGGCGACTTTCGTCGGGGCTCGCCAGCATTGTCACTGGGAGTGATTGGAGCGAACGTTAACGGAATTAGTATTTGAATCGCGGCCCAGGGCGCTATGAGGATTATGAACGAGGAACAAGGTTCGGATGAGAAGGGAGAGAGATTATTGACTTTCCCGGCTATTCTCAGCGTCAACGAACTGTGAGGCAGGTATTTCGAATCATCTCCGAAGATTCTTTTCTTTAAACGAGAATGTTTTCCGTCGTCTACCCACAATGAAATTGTTTACTGCATTTATTAACACATTTATGGATTCTAAAAAGGGAAGGCCAATAAATCTGATGCCGTAGAATTCCATGTATGTTCTTTTGCGAACGCTCTACCTCCCGAGGGCATTCAATTGCAAATATTATAATATCATAATTTGCTGAAAGTGTTACAATAATTCAAACTTGGTAAACATGGTTTAAGCTATACAACATATGAAAAATAATATCAATACACATATGAATTTAAGGAAAATAAGAAATAATAAGAGACAATTTGAAAGTTCATCAAATAAAAAAGGTTGGTTTTGGTGAATTTAACGACCTTTTAAATTCCGGAACTGACATGAAATAACATTTCAAATGAGAGACTATGCCAAAGTTAAGCAAAACCAAATTTTTTCCTCACCAAGATTTTTAACAATTAACGGGACGAAAAATTTTAATAATTTCAACGGGAAAATAATTAAATAAATTGAAAATTATACCATTGGTCACATTGTATCCATTTCAATGAAAATATTGGTATGCCAATTCTATAAGATGAAGGAATTATTAATATTCAAGCATATAATAATGTAATAGCCTATTAACCTCATAAAAACTCAAGAGAAATATCATTGCTATGTAATTTGAAGTAAAAAAATAATTACAATAACAGCCCAGAACCATAAGATTAGGCAAACAAAACGAGATAATTATTGAAACTATTGTGTGCTAACTCAACGGAATTATTACGAAGTGAGCACATAGTCAAAAACATTAAGATGCAAGTCAGCCAGCTTTTCAGATTGATCCTGTGTGAACATAATGTTTACCATTTTACGAGGCGTGTTCATAAAGTAAGACCCGTTTGGTCACAGGAAAAAATATACTCATATGAAACACATTTTATTGGCACTTTTAGTTAGCTACAAACCTACTTCACTTATCTACATAATCGCCGTTCACTTCTAAGCATTTTTCGTACCGCTGCACCAGCTTTTTAACCCCTCTGCATAGAAACTCGCCGCCTGAGGGTTGAACCAATCGACAACGCCATTCTTGAGTTCCTCTTCGGTTTCGAAACGTTGTCCACCGAACCACTGTTTCAAGTGTAAGAAGAGAAAGTAGTCGCTGGGTGTAAGGTCAGGACTGTACGATGGGTTGTTTAAAGAGTTCCCAACGACCCAAAAACTCTCGTCCACTGGACATTCTTTGCTCGTTGTGGTGGTCGGTGATCATTTTCGGTACCCACCTTGCACGCAATGTGTGGTATCCGTAACAATATTGTAGACAGTAGTGCGTCCAAGTTGAGGAAATTGTTCAGCCAAGCCATTAATTGTCAATCGACGATCACATCGCAGTCTTTGTTCCACTTGCGAAACAATTTCATCGGTCAGAATACTGGGCCTACCACTTCGCTCTTCGTCATGAACATTTGTTCGTCCATTTTTAAAATCACAGCACCATTGTCTAACCTTTCCTTCACTCATAACTGTAGGTTTATAAACTAGGCATAATTCCCGAAGAATTTCAGCAGCCGACAATCCTTTTGCATACAAGAATCGTATGACAGAACGCACTTAACAGCTGGCGGGATCAACGATTGTCGCGGACATTGTTGTTTGCATGCACGGACAAGAAAACGACTTCTGAAACAAAACAAATGCTGCTATAGCTTCTCAATGAATCAGTAGATGGCTCTTCAGGAGCAAAACTGTGTTTTGAAGCGCCAATATTTAAATATAAGCAAACGGTACATACTTTAAGAATACGCCTCGTACTACGGATTATCTTAATAATATCTTCTTGGCAGATAACAATATACATCAATACGTAATTACAGTGAGTATTTATATTTAGTCACTTCATTTCCACTGCAGTTATCCTCGCTAACTTTGTGTTAGGGTAATCAAAAAGAAAGTCTCAGTGCATATCTACATTTCTACATTCACTTCTCTTGGAAGGACTGCGGTCTAAAATAATCGCAAGTTCAGGCTAATTAGCCGGGATATCTGATGCCTACCTTACAGAGTGTAAGAGGACATTAGTTTTCAATTTCAACGGAGGAGTTAATGCCTTTGGTGGGGAAGATAAGGCGAAGGAAATATTAGAGAGGGGAATTCAATGAAAGGGCAGATCCAGATAAACGAAAAATAGGTATATGAAATGAGCATGGGAGACGGGAGAAATAAAATAGCATTGGAGTGGGAAGGAATGTAGCTAAGAGAACGTGATTACATTACATAAAATCACAACCGAATCAGAGCACAGCATCCCTCCGAGGGCAAATAACATCGGGCATATCATTATGCAAAGCGGGCGCCTTCCACCTGGTTCCCCAATACTTAATTATTTCAACACGAGATCACTCCTCTACGCCACCACTGAGGCGCATCTACATTCGTCCCACAAGTCATAATGAGAGGTTATTATGAAGAATATGAAAGTGCCGTCGTAATTACCGTGAACTTACACTAAAAGGATAAAATATCTTCGATTTGGAGGATCAGTAAAACTAAGATGCTAGTTATTTACCAAACTAAAGCAAGTTTATTCCAAATGGAGTTTCACGCATTGAAAAATGTGTCCAAATTACTATTTTTGATTGAAGGACATTCTGAATTAACTTTTAATAGTTTTAATAATTTAATGTAGCATTTAATTCACAGTTGGGGGGAGAAGTAAAATATATATTGTTCCCACTTAGTAGTGTTTAATGTAACTATGAATGCCATATGATCTAACAAATGTCGTTCAGGACAGGGATTCCTAAACTTTTACCAACTGATGAGACCTAACTTTATGGACGACAATCACACTTGCACAGACACAATATATAACATTTTTTTCGAGTAAAGGTTTTAATAAATATTTCTTAGTCTACAAAAAAATGGGAGCAGCGAAAATAATGCAATAATGACAATGCAAAGTATATTTTAAAAATGAATACATTTAATGTGACGTCTGAGTAAAAATATCCGGTAGAATTACATAAAATTTAGCAATATTTCAATGCATAGTCATCCGGTCTAACAATTGTCTTTAGTAAGAATTTTCACACTGAATTTGAGTGCCCCGTCGTGGAAAAATGACTGAACTATTAAGTAATTTGAATAAAGATGTCGTGAGACTTCTCCTTGATCACGAAGAAAAAAATACCTCAATATTTTTTAACACAAAAATCGATCTTTAACCTCATTTATCTTTCATATATTTTCCGGCAAAATACGAGTCATCAAGGTCGAATTAGGATATTTTAACCCAGACAGGCAAGGTAGATCCTTGGAAAGGGAAGTAGGATAACGAAATTATTAAATTGAAATAAGTTAGATTCAGATTTTTGTGAACGATAATGACGTCTATTATTTTTACTTAACTTACGCAAAACTAGTATTTTTACTTAATCTAATAAATCTCATGAAACATGTTCATGGGAAAATGGAAACGTCTAAAGGTGGAGACTTGAGTTAGTTGCTTCCTCATCCCTCTATCTTTTCATTGCGCAAGTTTAAGTATAAATTTTACGTTTAAAATTTTTTTTTTAAAGTAAGAGAACAGCTGGCGGTAGTTTCTCAGGAGTTTTCAAAACACCTCATCCGTGTTGAGAAGCATGGGTTGGTAACCTCTCGTTCACGGTCTCATTGCTCAGGAACCGAAAGGTATTCGGAATATCGTCAAGATGTCAAAGTTTGGAAAAAATTAAATAAAGTATGTTTAATTGTCAACATAAAATCCTTTAGTTGAATAAAAAATAAATGCAAGATTTGTTTCTAATGTCAGGGTATCTAGAACATTTCATTTCATACCTGACTTTAGAGTTTAACGTTTGCAGTCAATAGCGTTTCATACGAAAATAACATTACATTCGAAAAACTTAATAACATTTTAATGGCTACTATTGTGGTGGAATTTTCTTTCTAAATAGATAAACCGGTGTCCTACTCTTATAACAGTAATTGTTTAACTGCGCTAGTAATTTAAGTAGATATCATGGTCAATTGATTAAGAGCAACAAAAGTTTTATTTTCCCGTCATTGAAATCGCTCTGGAGAGTAGTAACCTCCGATTTTCAACATTGATTCAGGGGTAGCCTACTTCCGCTCTCAATTACTTCGAGAGAATCCCGCATGGAGGCGCAGTAGTCAGTGGCGAAAGAGAGAGAGAGTAGAAGCAGCTAAATAAAATTTCGAGAAATTGGTTTTACCTAACCAGCGGTGGGGACTCCATTGAAAAATTGAATGTTTGCATGCGTGGTATTAACGATAAGCTCTCTACTTTTACGGATTTCAATGAAGAATGTGTGTAACCCTCCCAACAAATTCGAATCGGAACATCAAAATTGGCTTCGTACACAATTTTACTGCCATTGGTCAGTGCCTCTCATTTCTAAATGAGACAAAAGAATTGTTCATTCTCAAATCATAACTTTAAAAATAATTTAATAAAAAATCACTTACCCACTTGATAATTTTAATGTTTGAAATGAAGCATATATATGTACTATGTAAAAGCTCGCTTTTATTGAAAAATAATTTCATCCGACCATTGTGATCGGATGGAATGAAATCATAGCGAAATTTCCAGCAGTCATTTCAATCAGGACTTCCAGGGGAGGAGCTGATTTTCAGAGTTGAGCTACTCGAAATGCTGAATCTCTATCGTCTATCGTCATCAGTACTTCTGATGCTTCTATCAGCTCTGACACCCTGACCGGTTCTCAGAACCCCTGATAATAACGAACGAGTCCACGCGTCGGTAGCAATGGAAGTTTATGACCCACTAGGAAAGTTTATTATACTTCTGTTACACATCACAGAATCTACTACCAACGGAGAACAATCTTCCTGATCGGGATTGAGGTCCTTGTTAAATAGAGTAAGCTCAAGAGATTGTACTCGTAACTTGTACAGTAGAAATGGAAAAGTTCATTCATCCACCGCTCGGCTTCAGTACATATAGTATATATATATATATATATATATATATATATATATATATATATATATATATATATATATATATATATTATCCCCTCCCATGGACTACAACCTTGTCGTGGTGGAAGGGCTTGTGTGTTCCGATGACCCCTAGAGCTGTGCTGGCGGGAGTAGTAATAATTACTCCTGGAAGGGTCACCCATGCCAGATAGGTCGAAGGTTAGGAGCCAGACGAAAGGTAGTCCACGCAGCGTCTGTTCCTCAGTGAGGCGGCTGCAATGGCGTCTGACCCCAGTGGGGCGGCCATTAAGTGATGGTGTCACGTTAAAAACACTATTGAGGAAGGCAACGGGAAACCACCTCAATTATGATTCCCAAGAATATAATGATGGGCACTATAGATAATATGAGTCCTGGCAACTACGGGACTCGGCCCAAGAGGCCGTGTGTCGTGCCCGGCAGCGGGAGAGGCAGGGCTTCCGCGGTCGTCATCCCACGAAACCCTTGCAGGGAAGAAATAACTGCAGCAGGACAGAAGACTCAGAAGAAGGCGAAAGTAGTTAGAATAGGATCCTGGAACGTCAGGACAATGTTGAGGAGAGGCAAATTAGAAAATATTAAGCGAGAGATGGAAAGAGGTAATATACTATAGATGTTTTAGGTCTCTGCGAGGTGAGATGGAAGGATAGCGAGGATTACTGGAGTGACAATTATAGAGTGATATACAGCGGCGGGGACGAGAGCCAACGAGGGGTTGCCGTAATTTTAAATAAGGGGGTAGGAAGAAGCGTAGTCAACATCATTGTTCAGGTATACATGCAACCGAGCAACCACAAGGAGGAAGAAGTCGATAGGATGTATGATGAGTTAGAGGATATCATCGCGAGTTTTCCTGCAGGGAAACATTTGATAGTGATGGGGGATTGGAATGCGACGGTAGGTGAAGGAAGAGATGGTGGTG
Source organism: Hetaerina titia (assembly GCA_037158775.1). Taxonomy (NCBI): domain Eukaryota; kingdom Metazoa; phylum Arthropoda; class Insecta; order Odonata; family Calopterygidae; genus Hetaerina; species Hetaerina titia. Next base: position 27,980,436 of record CM073776.1, on the reverse strand, counting down.
AGGTGGGGGACTATGGGTTACGCACGAGGAATGAACGCGGGGAGAAAACAATTGAATTCTGCAGGAGACAGGGGTTAGTCATCACTAACACATGGTTTAGACACCACAAAAGGCGTAGGTATACATGGAAAATGCCAGGTGACTCAGAAAGGTATCAGTTATATATTATGGTTAGGCACAGGTTTAGGAACAGTGTGATAAATTCGCACAGTTTCCCAGGAGCGGATGCAGACTCTGAGCACAATTTAGTTGTTATGAAATGTAATGTTCGTTTCAAGAAGATAAGGCAAGGGCGGCGGGTTAGGAAATGGATCGTAGAAGCTGTAAATGGATTAACGAGGAAGGAGTATCAGCAGGCTGTAGAGAAAATGATGGATGACGGTAAAGAACTGAGTACTATCGAAGAAAAATGGGAATGTATCAAGCAAGGGATATTGGAAGCCGCTAAAGACACTATAGGAACCGTTAACGGGAAAAGGATAAGGAAACCATGGGTAACGGATGAGATGATTGCAAAGATGGATGAGAGAAGAAGATGGAAAAATGTAAACACAGAGTTAGGCAAAATGAAGTACAAAGAGTTAAACAATAAATTGAGAAGGGCCACAAATAAAGCAAAAGAAGAATGGTGGAAAACGCAATGCGAGGATATGGAAAGTTTACAGAAGAAGGGTGAAATTGGTGCTCTATACAGCAAGGTTAAGTTATTATCGGGAAGTAAGAAGGAGAGATCTGTGCTAACAGTTAAAGATAAATGGGGTAAGATAATAGTTGAACCAGGAAAAATCCAAGAGAGATGGAAGGAATATATAGAAACACTGTATGGTAAAGAACTTAGGCCGGCAAGGTTAGACATAGAAAAGGAACATGACGTAGAAGAAGATAGCTTAGGTCCAGGCATACTCGACGATGAAATAGAAAGGACATTAAAGGAGATGAAAGCAAATAAGGCTGCGGGGGTGGACAATATTCCTGTAGAAATGTTGAAATGGTTAGGGAAAGGTGGGAAGAAGGCCATATATGGACTGATTCGTAGTATCTATGAAGAAGGAATCTGGCCGGAAGATTTTGTGAGATCGGTGTTAGTTCCTATTCCAAAAAAGGCAAAGGCTTCGTCACGTGAGGATTACAGAACAATAAGTTCGATATCCCAAGCAGCTAAAGTTATTCTCAGGATCATCAACAAAAGGATAGAGAGTAAGGCAAATGATTACTTAGGGGATGATCAGTTTGGGTTCAGGAAAGGAAGAGGTACGCGTGATGCCATTGCAGTAATGAGATCACTAGTCGAGAGGAATATAGAATACAATCAGGACGTTTTTGCCTGTTTTGTAGATTTCGAAAAAGCGTTTGATAGAGTAAATTGGGAAAAATTAATGCGTGTATTGCAGAAAATAGGAATGGATTGGAGGGACAGGAGACTGATCCGCAACCTGTACATGTCTCAGACTGCTCAGGTGCGAGTGGGGAACGGAGAGTCCGGATGGGCAGTGTTAGGAAGAGGTGTAAGGCAGGGTTGCCCATTGTCACCGGTACTGTTCAACGTATATGTAGAGGAAATGATTAAAGAGGCATGGGAAGAACTGGAGGTAGGAATGAAAGTCGGAGGGGAAATCGTAAAATCGGTTAGGTTTGCTGATGACCAAGCATTAGTTCCTCAGTCAGCCAAGGGGTTGCAAGCATTGTTGAGTGAATTGGAGGT
>CM073776.1:27792478-27978634 GCA_037158775.1 Hetaerina titia | reverse complement strand
AGGAGAGGGGTTTGTTGAGAGAAATCCTATGGAGGCAGGAAAAATGGATGAAAGGCGTATTGAGCGGTAGTGGAATGTTGAAGAGGGTAATAGAGGGGAGAATGTTGGGCAAGCGAGGTAAGGGTAGGAACAGGATAGGGATGTTGGACGGGATGAAGGGAGGAAAGAAGTACACCGAGATGAAGAGGGACCTGATATAGATTAGTTTGCTAGGTGGGGAGTCACAAAATGTTTATTTGATAGTTGTGTCCATCCAAAAACCTACCTTAACCGGTAGATTACCTATTAATATAATATATATAATCTTGAAAATGACGCCCTCCGGCGACGCACAAACTGATAAACGTTTCTGATGACGACGGCTGTGCCGTCGAAACGTAAATATCTACTGTAAGTGTCCTTCTTTTATGTTTCTGTGTGTTTAATATTTATTAACCTAGTGTTTGTGTGTTTATATATATATATATGTACTAAATAATATATATATATATATATGTACTAAATAATATATATATATATGTACTAAATAATATATATATATATACATATATATAATCAAACCTGAAATTCCCGCCATACGGCGTACAAATATTCATTCAAACAGAAATAGGTATAAGGAAAGGGGATAGGAAAACACATAAAAGGCGAACACAGGACATGTGGGGAAGGCGGTTTTTGAGCAGATCACGAAAGTAAAAATATTTCCTTATCCGGGATTTGAACCACGGACCTTCCACTTTCCGGGCGGATGCTCTACCTCTAGAGCTAATTATAATATATATATGTATTTTTTTTTTTTAGGTAATCTACCGGTTTAGGTAGGTTTTTGGATGGACCCAACTATCAAATAAACATTTTGTGACTCCCCACCTAGCAAACTAATCTATATCAGGTCCCTCTTCATCCCGGTGTACTTCTTTCCTCCCTTCATCTCGTCCAACATCCCTATCCTGTTCCTACCCTTACCTCGCTTGCCCAACATTCTTCCCTCTATTACCCTCTTCAACATTCCACTACCGCTCAATACGCCCTTCATCCATTTTTCCTGCCTCCATAGGATTTCTCTCAACAAACCCCTCTCCTCCCCCACCATTTCTAGTACTTCCTCATTTGTTTTCCTTTCGGTCCATTTCACCTTTTCCATTCTTCTCCACACCCACATTTCAAAAGCCTCCAATCTACGTCTATCCTCCTGCTTCAGCGACCACGTTTCCGCGCCGTACATAGCTACGCTCCATATCAGAGTTTTTACGAGTGTTGTCTTAACATCCCCACTCAACGTCCCCGTCATCAACTCCCTCCTCCTTGAGAAAGCCTCCTTGCCTAGCGCAATTCTTCTCCTTACGTCCCTACCACTTTGACCGTGTTGGTCCAAAACACTTCCGAGATATGTAAACTGTTCTACCTGCTCTATTTTTTCCCCGCCTATTTTAATATTTAGCTTAGCCTTTTTCTTTTTGGAAAATCGCATAACCTTTGTTTTATTAATATTTATTCTCATCCCATATTTATCGAACTGAACCTCCAATTCACTCAACAATGCTTGCAACCCCTTGGCTGACTGAGCAACTAATGCTTGGTCATCAGCAAACCTAACCGATTTTACGAATTCCCCTCCGACTTTCATTCCTACCTCCAGTTCTTCCCATGCCTCTTTAATCATTTCCTCTACATATACGTTGAACAGTACCGGTGACAATGGGCAACCCTGCCTTACACCTCTTCCTAACACTGCCCATCCGGACTCTCCGTTCCCCACTCGCACCTGAGCAGTCTGAGACATGTACAGGTTGCGGATCAGTCTCCTGTCCCTCCAATCCATTCGTATTTTCTGCAATACACGCATTAATTTTTCCCAATTCACTCTATCAAACGCTTTTTCGAAATCTACAAAACAGGCAAAAACGTCCTGATTGTATTCTATATTCCTCTCGACTAGTGATCTCATTACTGCAATGGCATCACGCGTACCTCTTCCTTTCCTGAACCCAAACTGATCATCCCCTAAGTAATCATTTGCCTTACTCTCTATCCTTTTGTTGATGATCCTGAGAATAAGTTTAGCTGCGTGGGATATCAAACTTATTGTTCTGTAATCCTCACATGACGAAGCCTTTGCCTTTTTTGGAATAGGAACTAACACCGATCTCACAAAATCTTCCGGCCAGATTCCTTCCTCATAGATACTACGAATCAGTCCATATATGGCCTTCTTCCCACCTTTCCCTAAACATTTCAACATTTCTACAGGAATATTGTCCAGCCCCACAGCCTTATTTGCTTTCATCCCCTTTAATGCCCTTTCTATTTCATCGTCGAGTATGCCTGGACCTAAGCTATCTTCTTCTACGTCATGTTCCTTTTCTATGTCTAACCTTGTCGGCCTAAGTTCTTTACCATACAGTGTTTCTATATATTCCTTCCATCTCTCTTGGATTTTTCCTGGTTCAACTATTATCTTACCCCATTTATCTTTAACTGTTAGCACACATCTTGCCTTCTTACTTCCCGATAATAACTTAACCTTGCTGTATAGAGCACCAATTTCACCCTTCTTCTGTAAACTTTCCATATCCTCGCATTGCGTTTTCCACCATTCTTCTTTTGCTTTATTTGTGGCCCTTCTCAATTTATTGTTTAACTCTTTGTACTTCATTTTGCCTAACTCTGTGTTTACATTTTTCCATCTTCTTCTCTCATCCATCTTTGCAATCATCTCATCCGTTACCCATGGTTTCCTTATCCTTTTCCCGTTAACGGTTCCTATAGTGTCTTTAGCGGCGTCCAATATCCCTTTCTTGATACATTCCCATTTTTCTTCGATAGCACTCAGTTCTTTACCGTCATCCATCATTTTCTCTACAGCCTCCTGATACTCCTTCCTCGTTAATTCATTTACTGCTTCTAAATTCCATTTTTTAGCCCGCCGCCCTTGCCTTATCTTCTTGAAACGAACATTAAATTTCATAACAACTAAATTGTGGTCAGAGTCCGCATCCGCTCCTGGGAAACTGTGCGAATTTATCACACTGTTCCTAAACCTGTGCCTAACCATAATATAATCTAACTGATACCTTTCTGAGTCACCTGGCATTTTCCATGTATACCTACGCCTTTTGTGGTGTCTAAACCATGTGTTAGTGATGACTAACCCCTGTCTCCTGCAGAATTCAATTGTTTTCTCCCCGCGTTCATTCCTCGTGCGTAACCCATAGTCCCCCACCTCACCACCATCTCTTCCTTCGCCTACCGTCGCATTCCAATCCCCCATCACTATCAAATGTTTCCCTGCAGGAACACTCGCGATGATATCCTCTAACTCATCATACATCCTATCGACTTCTTCCTCCTTGTGGTTGCTCGGTGGCATGTATACCTGAATAATGACCAAGTTCGTCGGCTCTGCTTTAATCTCTACGAGTAAAATTCTATCTGTCGCTTGCTCTATGTTGACTACGCTTCTTCCTACCCCTTTATTTAAAATTACGGCAACCCCTCGTTGGCTCTCGTCCCCGTCGCTGTATATTACTCTATAATTGTCACTCCAGTAATCCCCGCTATCCTTCCATCTCACCTCGCAGAGGCCTAAAACATCTATGTTACCTCTTTCCATCTCTCGCTTAATATTTTCTAATTTGCCTCTCCTCAACATTGTCCTGACGTTCCAGGTTCCTATTCTAACTACTTTCGTCTTCTTCTGCATCTTCTGTCCTGCTGCTGTTATTTCTCCCCCCGCAAGGATTTCGTGGGATGACGACCGCGGAAGCCTTGCCTCCCCCGCTGCCGGGCACGACACACGGCCCCTTGGGCCGAGTCCCGCAGTTGCCAGGACTCAATTTCTGTTTTGCGTCCATCATATTTTCTTGGGAATGATAATTGAGGTGGTTTCCCGTTGCCTTCCTCAATAGTGTTTTTAACGTGACACCATCACTTAATGGCCGCCCCACTGGGGGTCAGACGCCATTGCAGCCGCCTCACTGAGGAACAGACGCTGCGTGGACTACCTTTCGTCTGGCTCCTAACCTTCGACCTATCTGGCATGGGTGACCCTTCCAGGAGTAATTATTATTACTCCCGCCAGCACAGCTCTAGGGGTCATCGGAACACACAAGCCCTTCCACCACGACAAGGTTGTAGTCCATGGGAGGGGATATATATGTATATGTATATATATATATATATATATATATATATATTACTTCACACATGGAAATAGATACAAGGAAAGGGGACAGGAAAACACATAAAAGACGAATACAGAAAAGGTGGGGAAGGCGGATTTGAGCAGATCACAGTTCTAATCGAATGGGACATTTTTAAGTGAATTATTTGAAAATATTATAAATGAAATCAGCTCTCACGTTCATTGAACCATCACATCATTGAAACCTGGCACTTAATTCGTCAGAATCACCGATTATTCCAAAACTGACTGTTTATAAACGCTGTACTTCAGATTAGCACATCAAAATATGGAAATTAAAGAACATTTTCATTAATGTTAATGTTTCAAAAATATAATATTAAGGTCAACAAAATATACATTAAAGATCGTGTAAATAATCCCGCTACAAATTTTATCAAACAGCTTTTTAGATTTTCATAATTCACCGAGAAATTCTCATTGCGCCCCTGATGTGTGTACAATAAAAAAAACTTCCCTTTGAGTGTTTCATTCTCCTTTTTTTGCGACATAATTTCTACATCTGTTAATATATATGCACAGATTGTTTTATTGTCTATCATCAAAGGATGAAATTTTTCTCATAAATATTTACCATGTTAATGCATGAGTAGAGTAGTCTTTTGCGTTCCTAAAAAACATGTCCTCCAACCAATCCTGATTATAAATTCAATTATTAATAAATAGCAGTTATAATGAATATTAGCAATTGAATTTTTGGAGATTTTTGGATGCAGAATACAGAAGAGTGATAATGGAGGGGAAGGCTGAACGGTAGGTGCAGAGAGGGACGTTTCAGAGGAAAATACATTGAAAACAGAATACGTGGTTAGAAAACAATGAGACATACCCCCTTTAATACAATCGTTTCAGGAAAAATGATAAATAGGCTAGTTACAGCAACTATTAACATCAAAGATATGATGATTTTAATCGCATGATATTTCTATAGGTTTGAAATTTACGATAACTAAAACATTTAACAGTGAATGCTACCAAAATTGTAGGATTTCAATTATTACGCTATTCATTTTAGCTATCCAATAAAACTCCTGCAATTCTAAAGACCAAAAACAGTTGGAAAAATGTTTCGTCTAATCGCTTAAATGAAAGGATTCGTTTTCAGTATGAAACTTGAGAACTAAATCATGGTCTCCTACGAAACCATTCACAGTCCCTTTAATCCTTAACCGAGCGCGAAGGTAAAACTCATTTTCTAACCAGTCGGTAAGGCCACTTACTGGAGCCGAAAAACGTTAGAAGAAAAAAAAAACAACGGGTAGAGTGACAGGGGAAAATTTTAAGTTTTCTTCCCCGAGGCCATGGGATGGCAGGTAGTATTTTTGGGGGATTAAACGAGTGGGTTGGTGGGTTGAGTAAGGGGGGAAGGGGAGGAGAGCGGGAATAAAATCTTTCGGAGATATCTGGCGGTTAGCGTTAACTCACTATCCCACTCTCCACCCCTTCCCCTCGCCTCGTCCTGAGTAGCACAAGCGACATGAAGAAGAATGCGCACTTGCAATTCTAGCGGTGGGGGTGACGTCAAGCGTGATCGATAAGCGAGGCCTGCGGAGGAGATTAGGGTCCGCTCCGGTAGGAAGAGCGCCGTGGGTAGAAGGGAATGAAATAAATATGGGCAGAGAAAGAGAGGGAGAGAGAGAGAGAGGAATCGCGGAAAAGGAGACATAGAGCGATGAAGGAGAACAATAAAGCTGACGAGAAAAGTGCTACATGGCGAGGGTTGAAAGAAATTTGGGAAGAAAATAACACATTCTTCGAAACAAAGGGTGAGATAAAGACAATGGGCATTCGTCTCTAATGTAAAAGGGACTCTAAGAACTGAGATCCTGCTTCATTCATAATTGATAACATGTCAGTGTTTTCAGGAGGCAGCATTCAGCATAATTGCGAGGGAAAGAAGGAAAACATTAAACATCCGACGCGGAAAAAATATCTAAAATGGGACGGAAACATTCTTACTCTGAAGGATATTTACTGACTGATAAAACGACATGAAAACGAGGACAACTTTAAATGAAGTAGCTAAAAATGAAAAGTAATAATTCTTTCGGGGACATTTTTAAACCGATATTTTTACCACATACATGTAAATGAAAGAAATCTGTCACATTATCGTAAAACAAGAAATTATTGCATCGTTTTCGCTGCGAATTAAGAGAATCAGGTTAATTATTGAGCTATTTTCACAAATTCTCGTTTCAATACTGCATAGATTCATCAAATCACTAAAGTAACAAGCATAAAAGGAGTAAGTGAATGCCTCATCATGTACTTAAGTTAATGCTTATTAAGTAGTAGGAGTTTAGTAGAAACTAATCTGAAGGAAAACGATTTTAACTCAAAGCAAAACTGACACCACAAAAGGGTAAATTAAAACACAGAATAACGTCCTAGATGAAGTAATAGAATACGTGGGCTTAGAAAACTAGATCACTAATAGCAGGGAGAGCAGGAAATAATAATAAAATGGGCTCATCAAGAAAAACTCCATTCGACAAGAAAAAAACATTCTACGGCTAAATATATCGGTCTGAACTATGTAGGCACATGATTAACGTCAATGTTTTGACAGTCACTTTGTACAAAAATGAATTCTGGGCAGTATGATATGCAGAGAAAATGAGATTTGCAGCGTGATATGGATAGGCCACATCAAACACTGACTTATCAAAAGAAAAAATGAAAAAGATGCATCCGGTATGCGATAATAAAATGAGTTGATCTTATTAGACAAATTGTGAGACGAGGATCTGATTAGGACAGTAATGAAGGCTATAAGTGTAAAGAGAGGCATAGACTGGAGTATGTGAAACATTTTAAAGCCTACTTTGAATGGGAAAAATTTTAGGAAATAAAATTTAAAGCGTAAAAAGAGAAGGTTGGAGGAAAACAGTAGATTTCTAACTTCAACAATATCCGTGTGGAACTTCACGAAGTCGAACGGCTAAATATGAATTTATGAAATAAGCGCCAATAGCTAAAAAATCAGAAGGCGGGTTTAACCAGCCATGTTTGTGGGCAAACCAATCAAAAAATGGGAAAAATAACCGGTTGTCGACGAGAAGTACGCATGTCGTGATGAAGTAGAGAAAGAGCTAAAGACAGAAAGGAAAAACTCGTGAAATTTACCCGCCATTCAACCTCCGTGTTCACCGACTGGCCACTCTACCGTGAGCCATTACCGGGTCACGGGGCACAGAATCGCCACTGGAAGCTAATAGCACACTCCATGGGGTCATGTGGGGAACTCATATACCTCCTTCGCTATTGTTGACTGGCACACTAAATTGAAGCACAAAGAGGGTATTTTTTTTACAACTATACCGTCAATCGCGCACAATGGATATTCACTTCATAGGATCAATAATTGATATTGCGATCGCTAAAATGTGAACAAAGTTCTGGTCCATTTATCCTAAATATTTTTTCACAAATCTTAAGACACTACCAATATAAACCTTGCGCTCAAATTTAATAAACGTCGTACCAGCTTATGGGACACATTTCAAAAACAACTGCCCACTTATATTAAATGATACAGTAGCATTATAACTTCATCGATTAAACCTATTTGAATTGGTAAATTTAATTCTAATTGAGAACGTTCCAGCAAGTAGAATAACAGAAAAACTTAATTAAGAATAAAATGCAAACCATCCATCGCAGCCATATTGTTCAAATACCAGTATTATCGTTGGCCTGGTATAGTGAAACGGTGGATTGAATCTACGCTTGATTGTCTAAAACATTATCCACCTATTGATGTCAAAAAAAACGAATGATAACAAAGATGATCCGTAATTCATCGAAACATTCAAATGAAATTAAGCATTACAGAGATGGCTCTTCTTATGTTAAGTTAATCTCTAGATGTGAATGCAGGCAGTTTCCTCCAATAAAATCTCATTTTTACATTACAGATAAATTAACTATCGCTCTCACTACACAGATATCGAAATCATGATAATTATTAGATCCTCTACCGGTATAGGGTAGTTTTTTGATTAATCCTTTAGGTTACTACACATTACTCTACTCGAAGGTCATAACTAACGTGAAACAAAATATCATAAACCAAATGCAATAAATAAAAATGGTACATTCTTTATCACTGCATACACCCCCCAATTCTACACAAAATACTTATTCTTTTCCTCCCTCCACATTGCTTTCCCAGGATTCTCCCCTCTATTACCGTCTTCAATATCCCATTGCCTTTCTCAGAATCTCTTGCATCCACTCGTCTCCCTTTCTACGAATTTCTCACAACAGCCGCTTCCCACCCTGAATTCCCGATAATAGCATCTGCAAATGGCAGTCGAGCGTTAAAGGAAAAAAACCAATAAATTATCATTTTACCATACACTTTATTGGCATAGGCATACCTAGGCCAAAACTATTTGAGCAAAGTTGACTCCCAGAATATGAATGCGCATTTTCCGACTAGATGATTTACACAACCCAATCTTTCATGTCAGATAGAACATTTTCTCCCAGTATCAAATGGAATAAATAGGTTAATAATTCAAAAGAGTAGCGCCCAAAAGCACCTCCAATTCTCTTATGAAACGTCATTTTTTTTAAGCCAGTACTCAGGAAATTTGACTTTCCTAGTGTGTAACGAAGATAGAATCTATTGAAATGTACATAAAATGCAATTAATGACACAAAATCCTGACTTTTTTCATTTTGTCTAGGCGAATTTCTTTTCATTATATCAATACATTCATTATATCAAGGAAACGAAGTATATACTGTAGAAGGTTCTTCGTCATTATAAATTTACACTCTACTCCACGTGCGTCTCGGCAGAGCTAACTTCCTTCTACAAGGGACGTACGAATGCATACATTTTTCAGTCATTAAACAAGGCATGTCTAATGCGTCAGGTTTCTGCTACTTTCCACCTACACCTACAACTGCATCAACATCATGCTCGGCAAACGAACTTTCAAGATAAGGTAAAAATATTATTCCGCAATGCGGGTCACTTCGTTACACCTCAGTTGGGTGAAACGTAGTGCTCAGAGACCGTATCTGACCCATTTGTAGCGTGAGGAATAAAATATATAATGTTTTTATTACTGTATTATCTCAATATGTTTACATAAGTTCTTCTGGTAAATTTAATGTTAGCCTTCCTATTTTTAACATTTGTCATACTGCAGATATTTTCAAATTTTAAACTCGTAATTTAACTTTCAACGTAGTTGCTTCTTGGCACCAATATTTGATAATAAAAATAAAATGACAAATGATGCTGGATGAAATATTTTAATTCAGGTCTGTGCCATAATGAATTACATAAGTATGGAAAGGCCCATATATACTCCGCAGAAAAATGTCAACTGAATATTATGGCAAAAATCAACCCCAGCCGTACTCTTACACATGGGCAAAGGATGCCCATCCTTTGCCCATTTCCCATTGATCCTTTGCCCGAAGGATCCTTTGCCCATTTTCTACGTCCGTAGTTACCGTTCGCTTCAACATCAACATTCAACTGATTATAGACAATAGCTCCCAATACTACCCTGGTCTCTTAATTTCGTAATTTTAAATGTAAAAAAAGATAAATCTATGTCCAAACGAAATTATTGACAACAAGCCTAGAGAAAAAACAAGTGAACGATCCGTACCCTTTTGATGTCTACCTTATGAGCAAATTTAGGCACAATCGTAAATTTAAAAACAAACAGAAAATTGCGTTCAAAATAATTTTTGCCTGAAATTTTTCAATCCACTTCATATATAATGAAAGGATCCATTATTCATCAAAGTACTTCGATAAATAAAGTGCAGTCAACTCTCTTCATGGCAATATTCCTGATGGGAGAAGTGGCAAGATTCACAGCTCCCAAGGAACATTCCAGTCTGGAACTGGGAAGAATTTCCGCACGGCATATTTTTGTGACGGGGCAATTAATAAACCTCCCAAGTTTTCCCTCGTATTTCTCTAATTTTTAGGCCAACTCATCCTGGGAGCCCACCAAGGAGTGGGGGCCACATTCCCTCCTCCTCTCCTTCGTCCCCCCCTTTCCCCTCCGACCTCGCCCTCTGCCCCTTTCACGCACGACCTATACGTTTTTTTTTTAAACTCAACGGAGTGCCATAAGCGAAAGACTGGAGTGGTTAGCTCATTAGCCGAGGGATGGAGTCACCAGCCGCGCAAAGAGGAGGGCGGCCGAGGTAAAAGATAAGGGTAAAAGGAGAGCGAATGGGGGAGAACAGAAACGGGGGTTGCTCCTCCTCCAAATCTCAGGTATTCATAAAAGATTATACTTACCACCGATGACGGAAAATCATAAAGTGCGGCGGGGAAATGATTTCATTCGATTTGGAGGGAAAGGAGGGAAAATAAACGAAAGAAAATATGTGGGACAGATATAGACAAATGAGGAGAGAGAAGCGAGGGGTGTGAACGAAAGAGGAAATGCATTAGGCGAAGGTGGGAGTGCCGTATGCGAGGATCTGTTGTTAATACGACCCTGAAAATGAAGGAAAAAGAATGGGGGAGAGGTTCACACCTGGAAACAGTGTTTCGGACAAAAGGAATGGGAAGAATGGAATAGAGTGCCGTATCTAATCCGCAAGGCATCCGAGAGCTCTTGGGAAGGAGGTCGAGGAGAGGGGAATTAGGGAGGTGCAGTCCATTAACAGCTTTCGTGTCCTCGAGTAAAAAATTAAGGGCAAGGATTTTGAATTATTTTCTGGCAGATTTTCTCATCAGGTGAGCTGACTGATGCCAAATGGACAATTGACCGCCAGAGCACGTAAGTGAAAAATAAGTACTGCATGTACAGTTATAAATTGTCGTTTTTTTCGTCCAAAAACACTTTCAAGACTAAAGGCCTCATCTTAATCAAATAAACATTTTGTTACCATCCACATATATATCTCGTTATTGAATATTAATAGAAAAAATTGATGACTTTCTACTGAGCCATACTTTGGTGTCCAATGATTAACTAGTTCAATGCTCACCCGGTACTTCATAGTAAAATAATGCATATAGTAGATACATATATACATACATATATATATATTCCTTTACCATTTTCCTTATCTCTATTTCAATGTAAATGAATATATATATATATATATATATATATATATATATATCCATATACATAAAATAAAAATGTATATGGAGCCTTTGCTGAATTATTTTTTTAAATTATTAAAATATTTCTGGGAAGACTTTTTGCCCGGGCGATACGAATTTCACTACAATGGATAAATTTTTATGAAAGCAAACATTATAAGAACGAAAAACTTTCGTTTTGCATATCTATGCATGGAAGATGTAAATGGCGAAGAGTAAATGGCTGAGAGGGGACAAGTCGAGATAAACCATGAGGAAATGTGTTCAAATGCTTTTTTTAACAGAACTATTGTTGAATGGAACCAGCTGCCTGGAGGTTTGTTTTAGCCTTTTCCTTCCAATTTTTGGAGATTTAAGAAGAAGTGTAAAGCAGCCACTGGGTGACAAACCATTGATCAGTGATTTTTATACTATTTTAACTGTTAAAATATTGTTTGTATTTCATGTGACCGTCGCCACCAGGACAATTGCCTAATTGCAACGAATATAATCAAATAACATAAAAAAATAACTGTAGCCCCACAATGCATTGAAAGACGTGACCACAATGAGAATATAAGCGATGCTGACCTGCAAACAGACATAAATAAAGAATACTATTTCCCTCTACCGACTAGTGACCACAACAATAGAAAATATCACGTTCGACGATGCGAACTTCCAAAAAATAAAATGATACGGAATGCTAATTACCACAAGTTAAACTAATGGGTGGCCATCCAACATCCCACGACACACTCTCCCGCGGCGGAGATCCGGGCTAGTTGTATTATTCAGAATAAAAGTACAGTTTTTGCCCATTCCAGGATAATGTACCCCAGTGTCAGCTTTTACTGTATGGGATGACACAATTCTTGTTCCGTCACACTACTTTAGATTGAACTATAAAAGCTACCTGATTTAATTCGGCTCTTCCATTCCCAAATACGTACTGTCTAATCCAAAGTACATATTTTTCAAGGATGGACACGACTGTGTCATCGAGTTTTCAGCACGGGTTTATTAGTACTAATGCGTTATACTAAGTATACTCACGGACTCATTTTTAGGCACTAGATGGTACTCTAACTTGAAAAACTGGATTTACCTGAAAAGGAAAAGGAAATAATATATATTAAAGTGAAATAGAGTAATGGGGCCAATATAATATTGTTTTATAAACTCCATTAATAATCAATTAAAAATTTGAAATTAGCAATAAGGATATTGTAAACTTGCCATTTTTTATTCCAGAGCATTCATAGGACTAGCGGTGTTTATAGTATAAAAGTATTGTATTTCCTTAATGATAACGATCAAGTCAAAGTTACTGTTCTTACTGAGATTAGTGATGATATTCTGACTTTTCCTGACAGTAATTTTATTCATATAATTTCTGACGCATTTACTTCTTTGCACAAACATATTTCATGGTGAGAAAAATATATTAGATAGATTTTCCAGGAGTACAATGATCTAATTTCATATTAACAATCCTTTTCAATTAATAAACGATATTAATGTGAACATATTTGATAGCAATTTCGCATGATGTTTGCCTTCTGATTTTTAGAATAATTTCACTTCTCAAACGTTAATAGGTAAATGCAAACGCTACTATCATGCTCCTTGAAAATAATGAACATTTCCATTGAAAAACTTAGATTTTGCTTCTGATACAACGTAAAAAGTGAGTCAAAGGAAACGGAATTGAAATTGGCACGCGTTCTTTAGATGGTCATATTAAAAAAACAAGAAAAAACAAGACTTGCAAAGATTAAACAGGATGAAGTACGACTTTGAAAGGACAGCATAAAAACTCAGAACAGACTACCACGACGCTGAGTAACTATGTTGTAGATTAAATTACTGATTGAAGCTCTAGCAAAAATTGGAAGGAGGTCTCTTTAGCAGCAATTTTAAAAATGTACTATTATCCATAATGTAATATTATCCATCGGACTACGGTAGAAGAGATGATACTAATAAAATTAGAGTGATTACGTGTAAAACAGATAGAGTTAAAATGTCATTTTTTTTGCGAACGATAGGGGATGATAATAGCTGTGGCCTGCAGGATATATAAAAAACCATAAACACAGTAATCAACCCGAAGGTCGGTTTAGTAGGTGATGGTAGAGCTCACCCTTGTACCAAGCCCAACGGCGTGTGAATATTCACACATCAGGGTAGGGGGGCCAGTGAAGGATATATATATATATATATATATATATATATATATATATATATATATATATATATATATATATATATATAAAAATACCCTCCCATGGACTACAACCTTGTCGTGGTGGAAGGGATTGTGTGTTCCGATGACCCCTAGAGCTGTGCTGGCGGGAGTAATAATAATTACTCCTGGAAGGGTCACCCATGCCAGATAGGTCGAAGGTTAGGAGCCAGACGAAAGGTAGTCCACGCAGCGTCTGTTCCTCAGTGGCTGCAATGGCGTCGGACCCCAGTGGGGCGGCCATTAAGTGATGGAGTCACGTTAAAAACACTATTGAGGAAGGCAACGGGAAACCACCTCAATTATCATTCCCAAGAAAATAATGATGGACGCAAAACAGAAATTGAGTCCTGGCAGCTGCGGGACTCGGCCCAAGGGGCCGTGTGTCGTGCCCAGCAGCGGGGGAAGCAAGGCTTCCGCGGTCGTCTTCCCACGAAACCCTTGCAGGGAAGTAATGACAGAAGAAGGACAGAAGACGCAGAAGAAGACGAAAGTAGTTAGAATAGGAACATGGAACGTCAGGACAATGTTGAGGACAGGAAAATTAGAAAATATTAAGCGAGAAATGGAAAGAGGTAATAGAGATGTTTTAGGTCTCTACGAGGTGAGATGGAAGGACAGCGGGGATCACTGGAGTGACAATTATAGAGTGATATACAGCGGCGGGGACGAGAGCCAACGAGGGGTTGCCAAAATATTAAATAAAGGGGTAGGAAGAAGCGTAGTCAACATAGAGCAAGCGACAGATAGAATTTTACTCGTAGAGATTAAAGCAGAGCCGACGAACTTGGTCATTGTTCAGGTATACATGCCACCGAGCAACCACAAGGAGGAAGAAGTCGATAGGATGTATGATGAGTTAGAGGATATCATCGCGAGTGTTGCTGCAGGGAAACATTTGATAGTGATGGGGGATTGGAATGCGACGGTAGGCGAAGGAAGAGATGGTGGTGAGGTGAGGGACTATGGGTTAGGCACGAGGAATGAACGCGGGGAGAAAGCAATTGAATTCTGCAGGAGACAGGGGTTAGTCATCACCAACACATGGTTTAGACACCACAAAAGGCGTAGGTATACATGGAAAATGCCAGGTGACTCAGAAAGTTATCAGTTAGATTATATTATGGTTAGGCAAAGGTTTAGGAACAGTGTGATAAATTCGCACAGTTTCCCAGGATGATTGCAAAGATGGATGAGAGAAGAAGATGGAAAAATGTAAACACAGAGTTAGGCAAAATGAAGTACAAAGAGTTAAACAATAAATTGAGAAGGGCCACAAATAAAGCAAAAAAAGAATGGTGGAAAACGCAATGCGAGGATATGGAAAGTTTACAGAAGAACGGTGAAATTGGTGCTCTATACAGCAAGGTTAAGTTATTATCGGGAAGTAAGAAGGCAATATCTGTGCTAACAGTTAAAGATAAGTGGGGTAACATAATAGTTGAACCAGGAAAAATGCAAGAGAGATGGAAGGAATATATAGAAACACTGTATGGTAAAGAACTTAGGCCGACAAGGTTAGACATAGAAAAGGAACATGTCGTAGAAGAAGATAGCTTAGGTCCAGGCATACTCGACGATGAAATAGAAAGGGCATTAAAGGAGATGAAAGCAAATAAGGCTGTGGGGGTGGACAACATACCTGTAGAACTGTTGAAATGTTTAGAAAAATGTGGGAAGAAGGCCTTATATGGACTGATTCGTAGTCTCTATGAAGAAGGAATCTGGCCGGAAGATTTTGTGAGATCGGTGTTAGTTCCTATTCCAAAAAATGCAAAGTCTATATCATGTGAGGATTACAGAACAATAACTTTGATATCCCACGCATCTAAATTTATTCTCAGGATCATCAACAAAAGGATAGAGAGTAAGGCAAATGATTACTTAGGGGATGATCAGTTTGGGTTCAGGAAAGGAAGAGGTACGCGTGATGCCATTGCAGTAATGAGATCACTAGTCGAGAGGAATATAGAATACAATCAGGACGTTTTTACCTGTTTTGTAGATTTCGAAAAAGCGTTATATAGAGTGAATTGGGAAAAATTAATTCGTGTATTGCAGAAAATAGGAATGGATTGGAGGGGCAGGAGACTGATCCGCAACCTGTACATGTCTCAGACTGCTCAGGTGTGAGTGGGGAACGGAGAGTCCGGATGGGCAGTGTTAGGAAGAGGTGTAAGGCAGGGTTGCCCATTGTCACCGGTACTGTTCAACGTATATGTAGAGGAAATGATTAAAGAGGCATGGGAAGAACTGGAGGTAGAAATGAAAGTCGGAGGGGAATTCGTAAAATCGGTTAGGTTTGCTGATGACCAAGCATTAGTTGCTCAGTCAGCCAAGGGGTTTCAAGCATTGTTGAGTGAATTGGAGGTTCAGTGCGATAAATATGGGATGAGAATCAATATTAATAAAACAAAGGTTATGCGATTTTCCAGAAAGAAAAAGGCTAAGCTAAATATTAAAATAGGCGGGGAAAGAATAGAGCAGGTAGAGCAGTTTACATATCTCGGAAGTGTTTTGGACCAATACGGTCAAAGTGGTAGGGACGTAAGGAGAAGAATTGCGCTAGGCAAGGAGGCTTTCTCAAGGAGGAGGGAGTTGATGACGGGGACGTTGAGTGGGGATGTTAAGACAACACTCGTAAAAACTCTTATATGGAGCGTAGCTATGTACGGCGCGGAAACGTGGTCACTGAAGCAGGAGGATAGACGTAGATTGGAGGCTTTTGAAATGTGGGTGTGGAGAATAATGGAGAAGGTGAAATGGACCGAAAGGAAAACAAATGAGGAAGTACTAGCGATGGTGGGAGAGGAGAGGGGGATTGTTAAGAGAAATCGTATGGAGGCAGGAAAAATGGATGAAAGGCGTATTGAGCGGTAGTGGAATGTTGAAGAGAGTAATAGAGGGGAGAATGTTGGGCAAGCGAGGTAAGGGCAGGAACAGGGTAGGGATGTTGGACGAGATGAAGGGAGGAAAGAAGTACACCGAGATGAAGAGGGACCTGATATAGATTAGTTTGATAGGTGGGGAGTCACAAAATGTTTATTTGATAGTTGTGTCCATCCAAAAACCTACCTTAAACGGTAGATTACCTAATAATAATAATATATAACAATCACACATAAAATAACATATACACATAATCTAACCATAAACACAGTAATCAAACCGAAGGTCGGTTGAGTAGGTGATGGTAGAGCTCACCCATGTACGAAGCCCGACGGCGTGTGAATATTCACACATCAGGGTAGGGGGGCCAGTTCCTTTCCCTGTGCCGGTTATGGTTTCCCAGGAAGATCAGGTATCCGAAAAATCAACTAGCTTGGGTGGAGCTGCAAGTGCCCAGAGTGCCTTGCCCGGGAATCGAACCCGGGACCCTCCGGTCAGTAGTCCAACGCCCTACCCACTAGACCACCGCGACCCATGTTTTATATTATATATTTTTTTATGTATGTAAATATTTTCATTCAAATACGAAATCCCGCCATACGGCGCACAAATATTCATTCAAACATAGAAATAGGAAAAGGAAAGGGGATAGGAAAACACATAAAGGACGAACACAAGTGAGGTGGGGAAGGCGGATTTTGAGCAGATCACAAATATAAAAATATTTCCTTAACCGGGATTTGAACACCGGACCTTCCACTTGTCGGACGGATGTGCTAAATGGCTTAAAGGATTAAGATGGTGGTGGGGTCTATCATGATGCCGCTCGTGGTTACACAGGTTGACCTGGTTCCCAAAAAATCGCACAGCTTGGATGAAACTGAGGATGCCCTGAGATGTCACTGGGAATTGAACACAAGTCCTCCAGTCAGTAATCCTAAACTCTGCCCACTAAGCTCTCACAAGTAAGTAACAGGTGGGATGGGGTCATGTCACAGTATTCGACTAAAAACTAGATTGCTACTGTTATTAAACAATGCCAACTTTATTAATGAGAATAGAGTCAATGATAGGTTCTGTGGATTTACTAATGCATTTAAAGGACAAACACGTTTTTAACGAAACAGGTTTTGGTGCTTTCCAAAATATATTCGAATATACATAAATGTCTCTCGTGAAATTATCATGAGTTAGTTAAAGTATAGACATTTAAGAAAAGGTTTTTTTCTGAGTTATCATTTTAATTACTGGTTCATGACTTACAGATAAAAACACCTCAAAAAATTTAGTCTTGGCTAATTATTAACTAAAATAGTAAATTAAACTACCCAATATCTATCTAGAAATATTTTTCAGCTTGCAGGATATGCAGAAAACGGTGAGACTATTTTTTATTCGGTTTTGCTAAAAATGTTGATATTTACGAAATATTTCACAAGGATTTATTAACACGTTCCGCTTATATTAGTTTCAATAACTATGGCGGAAGATTGCAGTAAAAAATGTGAGCAGTTACAATTTGCACCATTTAAAACTATAGCTTAAATGCTACCCGATGGTTATATCATAGTTTGGCAGTCAACCGTTTAGGTTTGTCTTGTAAAAAGATAAACAATTACACTTAGGATATACAGTTACAATTCTTAGCCTCACCTAACGAAGCGCAGCTTGAGTCCTCGCGCCAAAATACTCTTCCATTCTGGATACATTTCTCCTCCATTCCGCCCAGCATCGCTATCCTTTTCCTACCGATCCCTATATTGCCTACAATTCTCCTCTCTAAGAGTATTCAACACCTCATGGCAATTAGAATGCACTGCATTCATATTTCCTGCCTCCTTTGATTTCTCCAAACAACCCTCTCTTCTTCCATAGCCTACCAAGTTTTTCGTTGGTTTTTCCTTCATTCTCCATTCATATCCATTCCGAATCCCTTCTCCATCTTTCTCCATACCAACATCTCAAAAGCCACCAACCAACGCCTGTTATCTGTCCCAACAATCACCATGTTTCCAAACTGTTCCACCTGCCCTCAAGGGCAGGTGGAACAGTTTGGGTACCCTAAAGGTAGTTAATACCCTTTTATTTTAAATTTTAACTTAGATTTCCTCTTCCTCGAGGTCCCAAATTATATCTAATTATTGAATGAATTAATACTAACATCTAAGGTCAGAAGGGAGGAATTTGGCTTAAACAAATGCTTTACCACCTATGGCATAGTCATTTGGTGAATTCTTTGAATTGACCCATTTCCATATTTTTTTATAAAATCACTTTATATGCATACAATACCGAATGCGTAGCACACTACGAATTTTCCAACTGTAGTTCAGTGTGCCGTGGCATACCGCTTGAGGAAGTCTTCGCTAAATGAATACAAAGAAGGCAGAGGCCCCAAGGGACGGAATACGGAACTTGCTGTGGACAAGGGTGGAAAGCGTTCGATTCATTTCGGTTGAGCTCGCTCGTCGCGCCGCCAGAACTGAACTAATTCAGCAAGTTCTTGGGCGATGAAGGGAATCTGCGTGGGTTTTTGAAAATTCAATCGTTGCCCTAGGGGTTCACAGAAGAAAAGGTACTCTCTTTCTCAAAGTAATTAGCCGTTTAGAACGAAAAACACCCCACAAAATGTAATTTTGAATAGAAAATAATATGTGAAATTCTCAAATAAGCAAATATTTTTTATGCTAATCACTAAAAAAGTGGGAAATAAATTGAATTACAAAGCTTTGAATTTCAAAGGAAATAGTCAAAGGGAATAAGGATTAGCAGTTTTATGTTTAACACAAGCTAAAAGTAGCACACTTAAAGCTCATTCAGTGTTTGCTGATTATGGGCACCGATGTAAAACGCAGCCCTGTTGTTAGCATCATATTGAACATTCACAGTAAAATTTGAAATAATTTAGTCTAAAATATTCAAGGAAAATATTAAAGAAATATATTCCATTCATTAATCTATTTATTCAAATTAAATCTCCATTACTCGCATGCGTTGCTCCAAAAAAAATTAATTTATACAGTGGGGATAGACCAATGCCAAATGTTAATTCTAGCAATTCTAAACAAATGAAATCGTACTCAAACTAGAAATAATACAGTTTCTGCGCAGAAGAAAACATTAAATTTGCATGTATGATTGGATTTTTAGTTTTAAACAACAAATTTACCATAGTTTCACAGCAGGTACTTTCGTCAGATATTTAAGAAACCCACGAAACTTCACTTACATGAAAGGAATAGCGAAACCAATAGAATCTGATTTTGTCTCAATGCTGTACAATATCAATTTTTTGCCATTTATTACAAGCTTCTAGTGTGAAGGGTGTCCAATGCATTAATGGGCTATAAAATAGTACTTTAAATATTTAAATGCCTTCGTATTTACACAACTTTGACGTCTTTCACGGATATATGCAGTTGTAGATACATAACTGATGACAGAGTGTAAAGATGTTTCTTTCTCCTGGCAGGAAAATGTTTAGAGAACTCAAGAAAATAGTTAAGTTTTTTATGCACCAAATTATGTGATGTCAATTTATACGTTATCTTTTCGGCAATCGTTACAATATTTTTTAACTAATTTGCTAATACTGGTCAGTGATAAAACAGTATTCTTAGCATGCCATCCTCCTTTATTTAGCTTTCCTCCATAGCCCCATTATCATGCAATTTCTCATTCACCACATTAAACTAATCTAAGCAGGGGCAAACACTGCTTTGATTCACTTTGGAATTTAAAGAAAACACGGTCCCTCTTCGACATGATTATAATATTTCAGCAATTTTATGCATTTTACACAGTTTAACCGCCGCGTTATATTTTCATTTTACCTGAACGTCAAGGGGAGACTAATATTTTTACAGCACACTCCCAGGGCTGTTCTTAAAGGGCTATTGGTGCCTTCCGGCTTCAATTTCCATGAAATTAATCACCGAGTCCCCTCAAAAGCCACGAGGCAATACATTTACGAATAGAATACCTGCAGAATGTGCAAAGCGTACATTACATAAGGAAAGCAGTATCACATTTCCCAGAAATTGGAAGTCAGCTAAATCGATAAATATCCATTATTCAAGGATAACACAAGCCAACAGTGGTTTTGGTGCCGGAGCTTTTAATGCTGATTTAAAGAACAATTGGGGTGCTGAATCCAATTATGACACTAGTTTTTTTCCTATCAGCTATAGTTTTCAAGATATAGATATGTTGTTACTTACGTAAAAAAATCTTCTACATGATAATATGGGAATATTATATTAATAACACAGGCCAACAGTACTTTTGGTGCCGGAGCTTTTAATGCTGATTTAAAGAACAATTGGGGTGCTGAATCCAATTATGACACTAGTTTTTTTCCTATCAGCTATAGTTTTCAAGATATAGATATGTTGTTACTTACGTAAAAAAATCTTCTACATGATAATATGGGAATATTATATTAATAACACAGGCCAACAGTACTTTTGGTGCCGGAGCTTTCAATGCTGATTTAAAGAACAATTGGGGTGCTGAATCCAATTATGACACTAGTTTTTTCCTATCAGTTATAGTTTCCAAGATATAGATATGTTGTTACTTACGTAAAAAAAACCTTCTACATGATGATATGGGAATATTATATTAATAATAAAACCCACTAAATATAAAGACTTGATTTATTTCTAGGGCTGTTAAATCACCCACAAACACAACAGAATTTTACAATATAATTGAACACAAATACTGAAATTTTTTACTGTAATAAAACAAATTGAAAAGAAAAAAAATACATAAAAACACCACTCAACACATCGGAAGCTTCTTGTGCGCGATTTTCTTGAGTGCACTTTGTTCAAACAGCCTCGTTTTAAGCACCAGCAGTAATCTGTCATCATATGGTTATCCCATCTTCCTTGGTAGCGAGCTTCCATTGTTTTTATATCCTGATGGAATCTTTCACCTTATTCTTCACTTGTGTCTCCTAAATTTCCAAGAAAATTGTCTAAGTGGCTGTGTAGGTAGTGAACTTTTGTGCTCATATTACATCCAAGTGATTTGAAGTTACTGAGCATAATGTTTACCAGCTCAATATAATTTTCACTTTTGTGATTTCCTAGAAAATTTTTTATGACCTCAACAAATGACATCCAACTAATTTTTTCAATCTCATTCATTGACTCGACAAAAGCAGGATCCTTTGTAAGTTGTCTGATTTGTGGCCCCTCAAAAATACCAGCTTTAAGTTTTTTAATACTTATATGGGGCATCTTTAGTCTTAAGTAGCCGAAGCATGGTCCATCCTTGTCAAGAGCCTTTACAAATTGCTTCATTAGGCCTAGTTTAAAATGTAGAGGCGGTAAGATGATTTTCTCTCTTTCAACTAAAGATTCAGCAATGATGTTTTCTTTCCCAACAACCAAGTTTTCTCTCTTAGGCCACTCCTTCTTAATCCAGTGGTTTTGTCTGTCCCTGCTATATCAGAGGCACAAGAAACAAGGATATTTTGTGTAGCCACTTTGCTGCCCAAGAAGAAAGTTCACCATTTTTAAATCTACACAAATCACCCAGCGATGTTCCTGGTATTCTATCTTCTGTAAGACCAATGCTATTGTATCGTATTCTTCTTTCATTTTAGTTGAATGAGCGATTGGTATTGCGTCAAACCTGTTACCATTGTGAAGAAGTACACATTTTAAACTACGCTTGGAGATATCAATAAACAAACGCCAATCACTAGCATCATATTGTGATAGTAGTCCCATTTTTTCCAAAAGACCCTTAACGTCTAAACAAAATGTAAGATTGTCTTCTTGAGTAAAGAAGGGTAGCATATCCTTTTCCCTTGTGCGATAAAAACTTATTTTTGTACCGGGTTGCAGTAAATTCTTTTCATGCAGTCTTGATGCTAGTAGTTCGGATGCTTCCTTCGATAAGTTCAGTTCTCTAGCAAGATCGCTTAGTTCATCTTGATTAAATAGTTGAGTAATTGTTGATACCCCCTAGTAGTCACTGCCACTATCGTCAATAGAATGAGAAATGTTTTCAAATAACTCAAATTCTTCCTTAGATATATCTGGTAACGTCTGAAATATTGGGATCGGTATTACTTCTGAATGGGGTACCGGGCGTCTAGCTGAAGGCAAATGGATATGTCCACTTGTGGCGATTTTTTCGGTTAATTCCCGAAAAATTTACTATGCAAAAATAACAGTCGTCAATATGGTTCACAGGTTCTCTCCACACCATTGGCACACCAAATTTTAGACTTTTCCTTTGTCCTGTTGTCCATTGCCGCAGATGTTCAGTACATGTTTTACACACAAAATGCGGTGACCATGTTTTATCTTGGTCACCAAGCTTAACACCAAAATATCCCAAGTATGCACGTTTCACAAAGTCTGTAATATTTTTCCTATTTTCTTTTACCATATATTCCCATGTATTCTTATAGATTTATTTAACTTTGAAAATTATTTTCCGGAATATATCAAATATTAAAACAACTAATCGTAAGATGTGCCTTATCTAAAAAAGTAGAGCTGTTAAATAAAAACGGATTTCATATTTGGATTCAGCTCTACAAATGTAGTTAAAATCAACACAAAGATTCCCGGCACCAAAAAAAAATTTTTGTAGGCCTGTGTAATTAATTAAATTACACGTCACAGCATAAAATGATTCTAGAATACACACCACCCTGAAACTTTTCCAAATAATAATAAATTCACTATAAATCAGCAGAAATATAAATCCTATTAAAATAATGGATCCTCATACATTTCTTTAAATTTTAACGGACACAAGACTTTCAACAAGACAAGAAAAGAGAAATTTTTCCTCAATTATTATCATTAACTCGTAAATATGCAGAATTTAAGACATTATCTTTTAGACAATATTAATGAAACTTTGACATTCTATCTGAAAGTAGACATCGCAACTAATTATCTTATATCTTTCCAATTATCAACAATGGAACCATATTAATTATAAAAGAAAGATGCTGGATGAATCAGCATACTTCCTAAATATATTGCCTGCATTTGCTTCGGCGGAATAATCTGTGCCATTTCATCCAGCGCGGAATGACGCACAGCTTGAGGAGGAACAATGAAAAACAACGGTTTAACAAAATATTACAATTTTAAAAGAATTAGTTCCAGTTATTAATGCGAGAAAAATAGCGAATCACAGTGAATCCTGCATTACAAGGAGACGCCTCTGCTAATACTAAACCATATTTTGGGTATATCCGTGAATGAATAGAATGGAGTCCGTGAATGAATAGGTACGAGTCACATTAGTAATAAGACGCTAACTATTTCAGAAAAAAATTTAGGAGACATTCAGTATAAGTTTGAACGATTTTCTCCAAATATAAGAAGATGAAAAATTTATTTAGCCATAAAGCTTATCTATTGAGTTTTTCGGTTATTTGCGATTCAATATGATAATTATAAATGTACAAAGCATAATTCAAATAAGAGGTTATAAACACAATACGAAGGTTGCTTTTAATATTTTGAACCTAATAATGAAAAAACAGTAATTTATTGTTGTAAATGTCTTTAATGTTTTTGAAACACCCTCCATGATGATCAATACACTTTTAAATACGCTCGAACCAATTTACGTAAAACGTTTTCCACTGAAATGGAGGTACCTCCAAAACATGGTTTTTTAATGCATCAACAGATTCTCCAGGCTCCGAAAAACGTTGGTCATGCAATTTGTTTTTGATAAACGGGAATGAAAAGAAGTCATTGGGCGCTAAATCAGGGCTGTATTTCAGCTTGCATTTTCATGATGAAGAATGATCCTTGGTTGCTGCTTCTTGTTCCGTATTTAACCAAGCACTTCTGGCAAACAAATGTTGATATACCATTCAGAATTCACGGTTCTACGTTGCTCTAATGGTAGGGTTGCCATACTATATGTCCAGTTATTCCGAAGAAACAGGCGATCATTTGCTTTGATGTGCTTCGTGCACGAATCACTTTTGTCGGATTTCGCTCGTCTTGGGATACCCATACAGTGGATTGCTGTTTTGTTTCGGACTCATACGCATAGATCCAAAATTCGTCACTTATGTTGATGTTATACACAGCTTTTGATGCACCGCGATTGTTTTTCTTGAGCATTTCTGTGCACCAATTGACAGGAGCATCTATTTCAGTTTTTTCAAATGATGCGGGATCCAACGGGGACAATTCAATATCTTATTGATGCTCGTCATACTAATCTCCAAGGATGCTTCAATCTTAAGTCACATGACGGACAATTTTCCTTTCCTAGTTCTTGCACAGCATCAATTTTTTCTGGCACAACAACTGATTTTGGACGAACTTCACGACTTTCGTCGCTGAACGAATGGCGGCCATGATGGAATTCGTTTCACAGTGGCCAAGGCTTCATCGCCAGAAGTGGAAGTAAGTAGATCGATGCACTCCTGTCTTGATAATCCACGTCGAAAGTTGTAAAAAAACCATCGCACGAAAGTGTTCACGAGTTTACTCCATTTTTTCGCTGGGACAAAATTTTCGAGTCACTGTGAACAACACAAGTCATGATAAAACGACAAAATGTTCTGAAGAAAGTTAAAGGGGTCAAACTTTCAGATGGAAACTTTAGATGGCGCCTAAAGCACTTAGTGTTGTCAAGGTTAGAAACATGTATAGCAACCCTCGTATTAAGGAATAATCAGTATAGAAGGATAATAGAAAACATGAAATTCACTAATGTAAACTGTATGTAACCTATGGCAATTTCCCAGCTTTAACTTTTAATAATGGTGTAAATATAAGAAAAAATAATTCTAATTAGAAACATTTTCAGCACCAATAATCATTTGAGCATGAGTCATTATGTTGAACATTAATAAATTTAATGAAATATATCTATCCATTCCACTGCAAAAATTTCTTAGAAAATTGTACGTTCTCCTAATAACAATTATTATTACTTGATAATCTGTCTTTTAAGATGGATTTGGACGGATTGCACTCCATCTCTTAGCCTCGCCTAGCAAAACAGCGAACACCTCACGATACAATAAACTATTCTTCAAGTTTGTCATACAGTCTAAATTCCATCAGTCTTCAACATTCCATCGCTAATGAAAATGTGCTCCAGTCAACTTCTCCTGCATTCCTAGGATTTTCATAAAAATCATCTCTACTCCCCCACCACGTCTAGGACATCCTCGTTTGTTTTTCTTTCCGATAACATTTTTACAAATTTAGATAGTTCACCTGGTTCACCAAACCAAAACAAATCCACCAGATGAAGTGACCTCAGATTGTGTCCCGATAAATTAATCATAAATATTTTCTTCTACAGAAGCTCATAGTATACAAAATACTATATATCTCGAGAAGCATCCGCCAAGGAAAATTATAACATTCAACATGTGTGACATGCACATGAAGGTGATGTACGAGTACGGTTAGGCTAAAATGCGTTTACTCATTACTGAACAGAAATAACTCAGGTCAAATATTCACACAAAATCCTAGAATAGTTCATACTCTTATTAAAAAGTGACAAATACGTTTCCCACGAGACTACTTTTAAACTTTATGGTTTCTATGTATCCCTTATAATTATGTGCCTAACGCTGGAGTCCCAAGGCATTATGAGAATCACTGTTCCATCCGCCAAGCTAAGGGAGAACTATTTTCAAACTTTTTGAGATATCAGCTACTGGGAAAATTACTTCCTCTTTACCAAAATATGCAGCTTATTACCTTGGGCGTGAAGACAAACAAAAGTTTAGGAAATAACAGGGCAATGAAATAGGTAATGAAAGTTTTCTTTTTATATGCATACATTTTAAAGTCCCAATTATACACTATTAAATCGACAACCCAAATAGTACAGTTGATATTGAGAAAGAAAAGTCAAGGAGCCAATGCTGTAAAAATATATGCTTCCTTTTAACGCCAATGAGTGAGAATGATTTTTGCTGGTCAATATATAGGTACTTCTTTAAGGCATTTACTAATGAAATATTGGCTGGCAATTTTCGTAAATGACAAATTGCAAGCCATGACAATAAATTAAAAATCACATGATTTGGAAATAAATCATCTTAACTCATATCTATCCATAAAACGAAACGCCCAACTAACAACAAAAATTAAACAATGGAACTTACGTTTGACTGGTTCACGACGGATGTCTATTCAATCAATTCAATTAGAAACTAATTACTATGCAACGTACATGACCCAGGTTATAATACAATTCTTATCCCCATGAAACTTTTAATAGGAATGAGTAAAGCTTAGGAATATGCTGGAAAACAATGAATCTGACGCATGACACTAAAAGGAAGCAAAGCTGACTCAACAAAATGCAATTTACATATAAGGAAGAAATATAAGATGATGAATTTAAAGGAAACGGCTTCGGGGAATGTCAACAACCAATGTAATTTATTTTATTTCTATACGACTGAGCTAACCCTTAAGCCCTTACATAATTGAACAGAACTTCCCACAACTCTAAAGCTGTCACATACATGGATGTCATTTTATTGCTCATATATTCACGTACGACATTCAAAGTTGGAAATAAAAATGCTTTATCGAGCCTATGATGAATGTATCGTATTCCCTTGCCTATGATTTCAAACATCTATTCCCAGTGAATGTTGGCAAACGGAAAACTCGTAGCTTTTAGTAACTTAAAAAAATAAACATGATTTTTTAAAATATATCTTTTACCAAAGTATCTCACACCAAATTACTATCGCTTGGAGTGAATGTATTCGAGAACCTGCGAGTTTTTTTTTCTGATTCGACTAAGATGGTAATGTGGTTTTCCGTTAAAACTAATTAACATTTTTCAGCGGAATTGTTAATCCTTTACGTCTTTGAAAAATTTAGATTTGAATCGAGAGACAGTAATTTTTTCAGTATTTTTTTTAAATATAAGGAAAGTGTTGCCACTACCATATGTTCCTTATTACATAATTCTATCAGTCTTTCTCCCATGGTGCTTCGATTTCCCAATTCAAATTGTGGCACACTGCTTCCCTCTTGGTCCTCATCGGCCTCAGTGTACCATCTACCATCACGATTAGATTCTCCTTCCTTTTATTGCTCCTAGCATCTCTTCCAGTTGTTCCTATACTTCTTCTATAACCTCTGCTGAATATCTGAGCGTTGGCATAAACACTTTCACTAGCACTGAGTTTGTAGGATCTCCAACTAAATTTATCATCAGAATCCTTTCATTGTATTATTAGCACGATTCTCGAGTAATATGCCCATTTCGATCATCTTGATACTCAATCGACGGTCAGAGTCCAACAATTGTCGAACTCAAGCCACATTGTTGTCGGTTTTGCTGGTTGACGACCACCCGGAGTGTTTTTCGTCGCGAACTCTTCCCGGTCCTCCTTAAAGGCCTTTAACCACCTCGAAACTTGTGAGTAGGACAGAGCAGAGTCACCATAAGCCTCACGAATCATTTTGTTAGTCTTCTCAAGAGAGTTTTTCAGTTTAGCGCAAAACTTGAACCCGTGACGTTCCTTGATCTTTGATTCCATTTTTTTCATGGCACGGTCGGCGCGCAGAGGTTTACAATAACTGACTTCCTGTCGCTTCCACAGCTTGGAGAGCACTGAGACCGGTTTTGCGGTAAAGCTTAGCGTCTCCCCCACCAAATTGGTTCAATCCCACTCCAACCAATAAGAGCGGTGCGGAAAATTTAATTGCATAACTTTTGGCCATCTTACCAAATACTCCTAATGGCCTAACGCTCCATATCCCAATTCTACATTTGTCAACCTAGATTAATGTTCCCCTCCCAGCAGTCCCCATCCAGAAAGACGATTGGGAAAACTACTATCTTACCACAGAAATATTTTATCGAGAGGAATGCCATCATGTTATATTTCAATGGAAGGCTTCATCTTCTACGGAGACTCATGGGGTGGTTTCCCGTTTCCGATCTTCTTGATCTACGCCATCAGTATTACGTTTAAATTGCTGCCCATTGATGCAGAAACCACCTAACTCGTGCCTCATTCCGCAAAAAATCGAAAATACAAATTTCCAATAGCTCTGAGAATCAAACGGGCCAACTTCAGCTCTGTAGTCGGATTCGCTGTAGTGTCAAATAGTTATTTATAATTATTAGGGGCCACGATGGTGTAGATTATAGCTACGATGTTTTATATAGCTGCATAGTTAATTTCACGCGACCAATATGCCAAATAAAATTAAGTACATGTCGATTCTACTCTAATGTGAGAGTTTCAACGGTTAAACCTTTACTGAATTATATACAAGCATGGATTTAATTAACCTATCAGTGCTTCAGAACAGGGCGGGCGCTAGTAACCTTCGCCATTTTTTTTCTCCCACACATCCCTTGAAACTCTGCGAAAAAGGAAGGGAACAGTGTATCCGAAGCGATGAAGTACGTCATCATGTAGGATCGAATGAAATTATCCTTCATTTAAAGACGTTTTTTCAAATTTCAAGAAACTGCGGGAGATTCCGCAACAGTAATTTTTAACGGATTCATCCGCTATAATGCATTTCAGTGCAACAATTTCAGGATGTAAGAATCATCCATGCGAGGGATCCGGGTTCTAATCCCGGTCAAGGCGAACAATTTTTACACTTGTTGCACTGGAATACATTTTTTTGTTAAATTTTTGCATTTAAATACATTTTTTGTGAAATTATCGCATTGAAATATATTTTTTTTACCTAATTTTCAAATATTCTCTTCCTCTGAAACCCTACCCTGCTCACGTTTCTAGAATGATTATGAGGCCTTAGGATAATCGCTGAGTAGACGGCGCCGCCACCGCCCTAGCGGCCGGAGCGACCCCGAAAATATTAAGGACGCCGGTAGACCAACAAATCATGATGGCCGTAGCGGAAACAGGGCCGTGAAGTGTAGAGGGTGGGCGAGGATTCGGCCTATTTCGCGAGGATGTGTGAACGGGATCGTTTTTTATGGGTGAGTGGGCGTGGATGTTTGGCGTGTCCCTTTATGTGTGTAACGCAGCCGGGAGGGATAGGACGGGAGAGAGGTTAAAGGAGGAGGTCGACATGGTGCCAATTTGGAGATGGACGGACATTTACGGCCGTTGCGCTAGCTCGCGGGACGGAAATGACATCAAAAGTCCATTTCGAGAAAGCGTATGCAGCACGACTTGGACAGAAAGATAACATCAACGGGAATCGCTCGAGGCAGGTACCTGAATACATTTCATAAGTTCCTTTAATATTTACGAAAGGCAAACGTGTCATATCATCCATTAGTGAAAGGAGTTTTCAATTTTCGTTAAGTATTTTAGGAAAAAATCATAATGTGTACGTAATCCGTATGGTAACATACTCTGTATCGTTATGTGCTCTGCGTTATCGGCTATGTATGTTGTTCCCGGGTTCAAATTGCATTGTTTCACCGGAAGGAAATCAACGTTGTCTGATTTTATGGGTTTTAAATATTCCTGAGAAACTGCTGATGGCACAGGAAAACGATCAATATGATCCATATTCTGAATGAGTTCTTTCCAACGCTACAGCGCTTAATACATGGTGAGCTCCATCCTCTCCTATCAACTCAACCTGCAAGACGACAGTTCATTTCTCGCTAAATAATTTCCAGCGCAACTAATTATGACATGAAACTATAGAAAATAAACGTAAAAAAATTCACGTAACGTGATGGAATCCAACAGAATGAAAATAAAACAAGATCGAAAGAAAACGAGAAACTGATATGATGACACAAAGATAAAATGATTATGCACTTACGCAATCGTCATCAGACATCTCGGAACTTCTGGAGAATTGTTTTTTTTAATTAACTCAGTCCCCAATTTATGAATTCATAAATTTTCAAAAAAAAATTCGCAGCATAAAATATCATTCAAAGAACTAGGTTAAAAGGATGGCTCAGGAATAAAAGAACCCTGAATAACGTTGTAAATCAAATGAATAAACTTGCTAGTCTATTTCTCATCTCATCTCTCAGATAATATAATTCACTGAACAAATGCTCTTCTATTGGCCATCAAAAATGTACTTCATTAATGCAAATTGTTTTTCCGATACACGAATAATTTTCCCAAAGGGTGCTGAGTAATTTAAAAAGAAGTGGAATGCGTGCACTATACTTCGCCTCTAAAGCTAAGTTCAAACAACGTCAATATTAATGAGAGCATTTGCCTGTCGAAACAATACTGTAATAAATTGACAATTTTAATAAGAGTTTATTAATCATCAGATATCCATTCTTAATTAACAATATGTAAAAGCCTGCATTTGTCAACAAAAAACGTACTCCATTAAAAGAGGAGACTATTATTTTGCCGCTATGATTCCGTTGCTAAATGAATTAAAACTGAAATAGTTGTGCCATTTATCATCATCACTCCGGAATCCAATTGAAATCCATTAACGGCGAAAACATGTAACTTGTACAAAAATACCTGGTTGACCTGTGAATTACGGTACAGTGTAGGAGGCATTAGCGTCACCCAAATTGTAATCCCATTACGCCACGGATAATTTTACCATTCGACCAAGACAATGAAACTACGCAAAATGCCTCGGCAATCATCTACGTCTCTATAAAGCGACAATGCTGTCAAGGATCATTTAAAAACACTAACAAAGTTCAAATTACGAACATAAATCACAGAAAACTTGCAAAAAAAGCATCCTCATGATCGAGACCATGATAATTACTTTAAGAAAACAAATTCTCAGATCCCTACAGTTAAGTTCAATGTTTAACGTTTCAAAGTTTCAGTTATTTATTCCGCATAACAAGTCAAATACCTATTAATGAATAATTGTAAGAATAACAATAGCGTATTGCTGTACCTATGTCTAAATGGAACCATGGTATACATCACATGCCTCTTCGACAGAGATTTCCATGGTCTAAGGAGTGTTATAGTTAAATCCAGCCCTTGGCATATGAAAATCAAGCAGATGGCACTTAAAAACATTGAAATGCGTGGTCCGATGTTTATCCAAAATGTGATGGGAAAAAAATAAAATCTGCCAACTACTGCATTCAATGAAATTATTTTTTCCATTTGAAAAAAAACGGTCATACCGTCGGTCTTTCAAACGATTGAAACAGATTGCCTTACTCGCCACTTCGTATTTTTTTCTTTCCCATCAGTACAACCCACGGCTCCGTAATAGCTCTTCATTTTTCGATCAAGGTATTCCACCTATTCCAGTTAGGTCATTGGACGGTCCCTTATCGCTGTCTTCTTCTTCATATCCTTTCTTCAACTTCCTTTCATTTGACCGACGATACTTCCTCCTTCAAATCTCCGTAACTTCTACCCGCCTTCATTCTGTCTAAAATGCCTACCTTCTTCCTTCCTCTGCCATAATCACCAAACATTCTCCCTCTTATCACGACCTATAGCATTCCACTATCTATCACTATTCCTCCAAGTCCTGCTTTCGGATTCCCCCTTGCCACTTCCTCTCTTCGCTTAACATGTTCAAAATATCATCCTTAGTAATCCTCTCTGTCTCACTCATTTCCTCAATTCTCCACCACATTCACACCTCAAAAACTCCCCAATCTACTCTCAAAGACCATGTTTCAGGTACATGTGCTTCATACTTAAGTCTTCAATAACTTACGGCTTGTCTTTTCTACTTTTTTTGCTGGATCTACCATAATATATTTTACGCTCGTAAATTCTTATTTCTCCACGCAAAGCTATACATATTATGAAACGTTCATCGTAAATTTCAATGCCAATGCAATGAATGTATGGGGTAGTAGAGAGAGATGGATTTAATCGACAACCGGCCATGGGCAAGAGGACTCCAAAGACTCCACGCTAATACCCTTGCCTCTGCTTTCCAATCCAACCTCCTCGTTCCTTATCACTCTTCGTGCTGACGCATGACAAACACCGCTAGAGAAGGATTTGCTTAAGAGAATGGAAAATTAAACAGAGTTGTGACAATGCAGCAATATGAAGCGATAGGCAACAAAGGAAGGACCGAGCTTAGGTGTCCATAAAGCAGGACAGAAATGAATTGAGTGGGCTGGAAAAGCTTAGACGCCGCTACAGATCGCCCACAAGTGCTGCGTGCACTTAATAGAGAGAGGCCTTCTCAATGAGCAAACAGAGGCATCAGTTTGAACTTATAAAGTGGAAACGATATCCGGCAACCTCACGATCTAATTTCAATGCCATTTCGCGCAAATAGGCTGACAATACTTAATTTCATTAATTGTTTAGTCACGTCATATTTTGCCCCAATCAAGATTGGAACAGGGTTCCGTTAATAATTTTGCAAACATGATAAATACAATTTAAATATAGCAGGAACGTAGCTACGGTCGTGAATCGATGTAAACAAAAAATACCAGGACCGTAAACTTGATTTTTTTTAAAGTTTACGATCCCGGTATTTTTTGTTTACATGATAAATACACATGAATATAATTTAGTCTAACAGTTTTCATATACTAACACATTCACCATGCTAAATAAAAATTTATAATATGGCAATGGCAGTATGTACATATGTCTACTTATTACGAGATATTCCGAAGTCCTGTCAATTCATTCAAAGTCAGGCCATTCCAGAAGTAGGAAATAACTTCAAGTAATAATAATAAATCGGCTTTATTCGGGCGAGATAGAGATTGTGGCAGTCCCTTCTTCCATCTAACCCAACGTCAAATACATTCAATTAAAATATTATTACATATTAGTGCTGAATAATATAAAAAATAAGTAGTTGACGACAATCGATTTACAATAGATATAAGTGAGTAGAAAGAGTGTAGAAAGACCTGCGAAAACCTACAGACAGCTAAATAATGCTAATGCTATAATTTATTACATTTAAAAAAACATATAAAGAAAGCAATGCATGAAAAATAAGAGAAGATACGAAAAGGAGAACTGATATACACATATAAATGTGGAGAAAAATTAAACATTATAAAATTAGTGATTAGTGATACAGAAGTAAAAAATATTAAAGAAAAACAAATACAATAATATGATAAAATTATAATTAAAAATTTTTTTGACAGTAACACATCACTAGAAGTGCACTTTTAACAGTAAGATTAATAATTGAAGGGGATATTTCATATTATTTATATTTAAATTTGATGAATTAATATGTAGCTTGTTCGAGTGTTAAGAAAAATGAAGTTTAATTCGTGTGGTAGATGTTGATTAGCGAGACAGATCAAAGTTTCTTCCATCGTGAAGCGATCACCTCGAGTAAAATGTATGAAAACTTTTATCTATTTATTCGCATTACAGAACATTTAGCGGAATGTATAAAATTTCAAAAAAATATAAAAATTACTAAACTATATAAGGTATGGTTAGTATAGTTGAACACGAGGATGAAAAATTTATGAGAACTCAAGCGGAGCTTTCCACTTAATCATAAGAATGGCACGGCAAAATAACAAAAAAAGTACGTCATTTATATGATTGGGATGTGGTTATTAAATATTTTCATATGTTATTTCTGTTGCTATTACAAAGACGTAGCCAAGTTAAGTCAAATTTTATGGTTTACGTTCAACTGTGAGTACAGAGAATTACATTAACTAATTATGATAACATCCACAATGAGTAGGCAATGCCAAGCGCGGCAAGCGTGTACACAAGCAATCAAATCAGTCTGAAAAGCGTGGTAGACGAGTCAGTTGGAAAAATTTTTTATTTAAACAGGAAATACCTAATTTTTAGTTTTGTCAACACTTTATCAATAATGATGATTACTAAAATAATATTTCTGTTATTCTTATCACTTAATAAACATTATTTCACACCAACATAGCTCACTCATAAAAGCTAAGAACTCGAGGGGGATTTTTTCACGCGTAGAATGTGTTCGATAACCTAAGTGAGGAAACCCCGAGAGATAACTTGGCCGACCTCCATGAATACTATATGATGATGCCGACGTCATCGCAAGGAAAATCAAAACTGGAGCCAACTCTCTCTGTGGCAAAACCCTGAAATCCAAATGTATCAGAATATACAAAAAAAAGTTAAAAAAATTTGAAGCAAAGTTTATAGGAAACTATTCTATTTGTGCACTAATTGAAACTGAAATTGTGAAAAGACAATTATAATTGTGAGGCTAATTAAATATATTAACATTAATTTCTCTCGAGGAAGTTACCATACTATTGCAAAGTTAGGCCAAATTTAATTTATTAGATAATGCACAATGAATTAACTCTTCCCAACATGTAGCATTTCATTTGAGCCCATTTCCTGAGGGAGAGTGAATAATTTTGTAATACTGTGTTTTAATATTTACTTTTGTTCCGAAAATATCTTCTGCTACTGTTTGTGTCAATAAATAATTGTATTTTTAAGGGACGTAAGCTAACACGATTTAAATGAAACCGAATAAATACCAATAGAGTTGATTGGACATGGAAGATGGTACAAGGAGGAGGTACAATACCCTTTAACATTCGTGCCTATAATCTAGAATCTAAAACACAAATTATTACATATTTAAATAATGACTGTTACACATTTAAATTAAACTTATACAAGCTTAAATACACAGCGTATACGTGTCCATATTACACGTATCACTTTAATTTTGATATCATTAACTCGCTTCCTAATTCGCTGTAATGAGATTTGTGGATAAAACCATTTTCACCTCTTCGATGGTTAAGATAATATGCAGGGTTGTGTTTTTATTGCACTGAATTTTACCGTGTTTCCTTTATCCCTTAATATGGAAAGGTAAATACGTCAGCAGTGTATAGTTGTAACCTGTTTCATCATCAACGAAATGTCCAAAGATATATGTGGGTGGTCTGAAAAGTTTCCGACTCAGAAAATTTCAGAAAAAATATCCCGTATCTTTGTTAGGTCGGAAACCTTTCAGATCACACTTGTACAAAGTATCAGTGGCACCAATTGGTTTTCAGCTGATAAAACTGCCGGGGCCATTGATAAAACAGTATCCACTTGAAATCAACGTGTTTTCCCATTGTGCCAGTAAATTCAATTGAGTAGAGTTTGACAATTTCACCTATCGGATGGACGAAGAACATTAGATCGATGATTGCCTCACTCGATTGCCACCACTTGGATATGCGTAAGGATTTCGTCATGGAAGACGCTGAACATTATAAACTGAACCCTATGTGTGGCAAAGGAATCTATTTTATTTTTAAAGCCAACCTAAAAATAACCTAAGGATTCAGAGGTGCTGCGGGAGATTTTATTTTCACTAATTTCAAATTAAAAACCGTTATCTAGATATTTGAAGGCTATTTCTTAAAGGTCCTGTCGCCATGCAACTACTTTCTAAGTATTTCTCACATATGCATGTTTATATTATACATTTTTAATACTTATGTCTCGATTATATTACATGTTTCTAGGGTTATTTACCTAAATCTAAAACTGGTACATATAAAGTAGGAGCACATGTAAACTGTTTTATATAAAATGAAGTATTCATTCAAAAAGTCAGAAAAAACCTTTACGATTCATTATTACAATTGAGAATGAATCGAACCCTAAGTATATGCCACTCACGATAGTTAAATTCTACCCTTCTCAAGTTCAAGGAAATTAAGCACGTTGACCAGTAAGCTATTTTAGTTCAAATGACTTATTTTACTATTTCAGTTTATGCAGACGGTTAATAGACACTCAGACACGGTTACTATTATTATTATTATGCTACTTTTACTTATCACATACGAAGGATTGCAGTAATTTGACCCAATTTGTTCGCTCTTTGTGTTTATCACTTCAGAGCACAGTTATTTCATGAATGAAAACGATAAATTATTATCAGATTTAATGCATAATGATTTGCTGGAACATTTTCCTGTGCATTGGAAAATAGGAAACGTCTTTATTCACTACTATAAACATAAAATCAGTATGAAAAACCAGAAAAATATCGATTATAGTTAAAAAAAATAACCATTTCACGGCCCATGGAATAACACTGTCCTAATTTACCAATGGGTTTATAAGGAAACCACAGTTCACATAACCTATAAAACAGCGAAAGAAAAGTAGACGTCTCCACCGAGCTCAAAAGTGGTCTGGCGGGAAAATCCCTTAGCTAAGGGAGAAAGAGATCCTATTGTCATGATGTTAACATGTACACTTACGTAAGTTGGCACTGAGTTCATGAAATCTCTTTCACCCTAAAATGTGCTGAACACATACTTTCAGGTACTTTTAGCCAGACATACTGTTCTGCATGCAGATCTGCAGTAATCGTGCCATTGAAGTAGTATTCAATAGAATAAACCCTTTGATCACGGATAATAATTCAATGATTACATATGTTCTCCGGAAAGTAAATGATTCAACAGCTACATATCATACATGAATACCTCCATTGTCATTACGATATATATATATATATACATATATATATATACATATATATATATATATATATACATATATATATACATATATATATATATATATATATATATATATATATATATATATATATATATATATATATCGATGATGCGGAAGTACTCACGAGAGCAATATAACTTTTGGACGGCACAATAGAACACAGAATAAAACAGATAACACGTAAAAGGACACTCACACTGTAGATGATTTAAGCTTTCGGCCTACTCCGAGGCCTTCTTCAGGTCAGACTGACTGAAGAAGGCCTCGGAGTAGGCCGAAAGCTTAAATCATCTACAGTGTGAGTGTCCTTTTACGTGTTATCTGTTTTATTCTGTGTTCTATTGTGCCGTCCAAAAGTTATATATATATATATATATATATATATATATATATATTCATACATAAATACATACTTCTATATAGAAGCACTCACGAGTGGATTAAGTATAAAAATGGCCGACAAGAGGCCACGGATGATGCAAGACCGGGACGACGTTCAACCACCTGTGTTGACAACATTGATCGTGTGCGATCCCTTGCCCTTACCGATCGTCGAAAAACCGAACGATAGCTGATGAACTGAATTTAGGAAAATCCACAGAGCACACTATTTTAACCGTACATGATGGATGGATCCTTCATCATGACAATGCACCTGCACATTCAGCATTGATTGTTTGCCAGTTTCTGGTAAAAAATTCAATCCTTGATCGTCCTCAATCGCCAGATCTCGCCTCCCTGTGACTTTTTCCTATTTCCAAAATGCAAAAATGTGATGAGGGGATTTCACAGGGAAGATGTGGGCACAATGAAGTAGGAAACCACGAGAACACTAAAAAGTCTAACTGCCGAGGGTGCCCAAGGGTTCTTTAAGCAGTGGAAAAGAAGATGGCATAGCAACGAATGGAGAGTACATTGAAGGGGACAAAATCGATGCAGACTAAATTTTGCAAAATAATGTTTATATATCCTCAGTTCGCATATTTATTGGACAGAGCTCGGATATTTGATTCCGAATTACAATTAGGTCAAATTCTGAAAATGCATGCGTTAACTTAAAATTCCTGCGGCAATGTTTCAAAGTACCCACTACAGCATTCTGAAATAGTTTTAGATACTTTTATTCGTACAAAGAAACCCCTTCCTAGGTATTAATGAGTTCTTTATCAAATAATAGTAAGCGGGAGTCTATTTCTTCTGTAATTCGGTAAATTAACACGTTCCTTCAA
The DNA here is from genome assembly GCA_037158775.1 of Hetaerina titia. Taxonomy (NCBI): domain Eukaryota; kingdom Metazoa; phylum Arthropoda; class Insecta; order Odonata; family Calopterygidae; genus Hetaerina; species Hetaerina titia. The sequence goes on along the minus strand of CM073776.1, from coordinate 27,940,579 downwards.
TTAGTATAATCCACGGAGGAAATAATAAGAATTTAAGAATGATAGAGAGGAAAATGTTAGGAAAGCGTCAAATAGGCAGGATGGGAATGGGATGTTGAACAAAATAAAGGGAGAAAGGGATTATACGGGGTTGAAGACGGGCTTACGGTAGTTCTGGATGTAGGGCTGTGTTTTGCTAGTAGAGGCAAGGAAATTATTGCTGTGCCGCTTGGTAGCTTGTCCAAAACCTACCTTAACAGGTAGAATACTGTTCGTAGTGATAATCAAGTCATATAGTTTAACTCATATTGTGGTATTACTGCTAAATAAGGAAATGTTCTGTCTACAAAACCTCCTGACAGTTACTGCTCTATCTGATACAACTTTAGCAATTGGAAAAAATCGACAATAAAATGGATCACTATGACATAAGATTCTTTTTTTTTCTTTCACATCGACCGCATCTCAGAGACGTCACAAGGAAAGAATGAAATCGTCCTAAAAGGTGAGGATTCGTTATTTCTAAAGGAGAGAGAAGCAAATGAGACTGAGATTGAGAATGAACGAAGGAGAGCCATTGTTATTTCTTTCGCCTGAGAGAGTTGAGGAGAGGGAAATGACATACAGATTGCAGCAATGGAACAAGGAGGAGAGAGGGAGATGGGATGGAATACGGAGTGAGAAGCACGAACGCCGTCTGAAGAATATGAAAATTTAATGAAATTTGATGGTGATGAGGAAACTTGAGTTTTCGCGTGCGAGTGAAAACAATGCGATGAATACGGAAAAGGCATACGAAACTTTTACCAAAGCATGAACAAATAAGACCATCATCCTCTGGATAATTTTTTTTACACGAACATAACCAATGCGGCGTATTTCAAAATGTCAGAAAAAAATCCTCGAGTGTGCTTATCTTCTAATGGTGAACTTCGACCTGTTAAACTGGGCTTGCATGTGGTTTTTGCGGTTATTATTCATCAAAGTGACCCCTGGATTGGCCTACCTGGAACTGAATCATCTCTATGAAAAAATATTCGTATATGGACTCCTTTGGGCTGCATTTCCAAATATAAAATATCGGTTTATTAATTAGCAATTTTCAACAAAAAAATTTTTATTAATACGACCGGTTTCAATGTAACTGCATCATCTTCTGGTCTCTTTTTATTAAATACCGGTTACTACTTTGATCTTAACGGAAAATATCTCAGAATATATCTTTTAACGCAGAGATAAGATGAAACTTTTAAGTTGCCACAAACGTCTTGGTACTTAATAACTGAACAAATTCATGCATTGACGTATTATTTAATATTTGATCCATTTTACTTCATACAACGCAAAACCAAAACCGTCATCTGGAACATAGGTGGCCAATTATTGGTTCAGCTCAATTGTATCGTATATCATTTTTTAAATTTTTATAAAAAATCCTTGGAGGAGATAAAGTTAATAATAACTACTTATAAAACTATTTGCTACGAACTATATGCCAATTAGCATAAGAAAAATCATGCAAACCTCAAAAAAAGAGCCTTACACATGAAAGATTGGAAACGATAAGTTATGTAACATTAAAATGAGTCGTCAAGAACCGTTCCGTATTCCAGAATTTCGCTGCTAAAGAAGATACGCTCAACTTCATTTATCGGCTGAACAATCTATCAATCTGCAACCTGGATCGCTAATTGAAGATAAGCAACATATGGAAGGGAGCTAATCACTTTTAATTATCCCGAAAATCAGGTTAATTAGTTATGTGCCACAAAAAATAGGAATAACGTTAGTTTAAGATACTCAAATAAGTTTTTGTCAGGTTTCAAATCTAAAAATTTTGCAATAATATGAATTTAAAACTTATGACAACGAAAATATTTATTTAGTCAAAACTCAATCTCTTACAATGCGTTAAATACGTTATTATGCGGTTAACCTTTTATCAATCTGCAATACTAATAAATTATGGTTTCCAATACGCAGTGGTTTTCATTTATGAATATCAGCAAAACTACTTGCATATTTGAATTAAAATTCACAGCTAAGATTTTATTTTCTCATTTCGTTCTCACGATAATACGACACCAAGCGACAAGTGGAAAAGTTAGTTCTACGCACCTGCAAGAAATTATTGAAGGGAATGTGACCATATCCGTACTCGTATACGGGAACGTTGTCAAGAAATATCGAAGCCTTTTTCTTTATTTTGGTCCAAAAATATTTTAACTGTTCACGACATTTTGCTTTGTCAAAGAAATTTCAAAAGGAAACAGGAATGAGAGTTATTTGAAAACAATAACGTTGCAAAAACAGTATAGACTACAAGAATTTCATTTTTCCAACAATGCACGTAACTAACAAGATCACGTAGGCATGTGGTACGTAAACTGAAAACGCTTTATCCTTTCCTACCTCATCACATACTTCCAAAATTCACCGTTGGTGGCGGTAGAGAGCACAGGGTACTGAAGTCGAGAGGGTACGGTCGCCTACGTGAGAAGGCAAAGAGAAGAACTCGAAATTCACTCCTATCGTTCCGAACATTTCGTTACCCTGAGAAGAGGAGATTTCCAAAAAAAAAGGAAGTCGAGCTCATTTATACGTGTAACTGGATATCCAATAGCGAGAGAGGTAAATCTTGTGTGTTTTCCAGGGGCCAATTTATTACCGTACCATACACATGTTTACCATCCTAATTCGTGCTGCAAATAAAACGAAGCCAACTTCAGTCATTTTCATGGATCTTACAAAATTTTGTCGCAGACAAATGATTTTTTTTATTCCTTTTCGTCAATATACGAGGGTGGTCCCAGAAGTAACCGACCCAACAAAGAAAACAAAAAATTTGGAAAAAAATTTTTTTTCAACATAATTTTCTTCAGCTCTATACACTTTTCCCAGCAATGTTCAAAAAGTTCGATACCCTTTTTATAATAAGAACTGTCTTGCTCCTCAAAACAGTACGAGGTATTCCGTGTTCCTCGTATAAGCGCAGATAGGTTGATAACGTTGAAATATGGGGAAAATTAAATTACATTAATGTTATGCAACCAAATATGCACGTTAATTCTTTACAAAATTATGCTGTAACTTCTCCTGTATACATTTTATTTTCCTGACACCTTAGACTGTTTGATTAATTTAATGGTATTTTTATGGAGTGGCTCCATAGAAGTCTTAGCTCAATAGCTTAAGTAATTAACATTATCGCTTTGTTAGTATTTTCATAAAGAAAACATAAAATATAGATTATTAAAATGGCAATAAATAATAAAATGCGTGAATGGCAAAAGTCAGTAAAATAGAGCATAATGATCTATTAAATTTCTTGGCCAAAGATACGATTATTGCATGCATGTTCCATTACAGTTCTGGATGAAGATAATAAGATTTACGATAGAAAGTCCGGCAGACGGAAACATGTTTAAGATTTAATTATCATTGAACAACATCAGTGAGTATTTGTAAATTGCACACAATATAAATAGATAGTATTTTTCATAGCTGAGATATTTTGCGGTGAACGACCAAGCACTACGGCGATGGCACTAATGTGTTGTGAAAACCAAATTGACAGGAGTCACATAAAATCATATACAAGCGCGCATATATACGTATACGTCGTATATACGTGCCTCCGGGTATTTTGGAGTTTGACGAGATGCTCATTGGGAGGATGGGCTGAAGTGACTTGTGTGGTGAGAGGGGAAAACTGGAGTAGGAAAGGACCAAATGGCAAGTGAGAGGAGAGCATAACGTGTGAGTTGATGACTGTGAAATGGAATATGGGAAAGTTCGGTGGAGTGTAAGGACGGAGGCGAAAACATTAGTCCTTTTTGGCAAGGAAGAAAATTTCGTCGTAAGGTTTCCGGTTCCTGAATTTTCTCACCTTAAGCCTTCCTGCTCGTTGTATAATACGATGAGGTTAAAGAGACACTTCAGCCATCCTCTACACTCTTGACTACCCCAAGATATGTCATCTAACCCTCTCTTCCCAAACCTTCCCTCCCTCCAGAAATTAATTTTGAAACTCAGCAGTTCCTGGCCATATACGTCAGGACTCGGTCGGACTTGGGAAGTCACCCCGTGATAACACTACAGCGCCCATATCAGAGAAGTTAGATGAAAAGAATTTGCTCAAAAATAACTCGGGAAAGAAATTAGCGTCTTCGTCGCATTTTTAAGAATCATCAAGCTTGAAGTTTTTGAGAGTATGGAACGTTCAGCAAAAGTAGGTCAATCGTCAAATGTTTCGACTCAGTGCATGGAAAAAATCAATGCTTTCAACATTTTTGCAATCGAAAAAAATCTACGGGAGTAGTCACGGAAAATATCGAAAAAACTTGACATTCAATTAAAAATGTGCCTCGGAAAGCGCTATTCCTTAGGAAACAACTTCTTTCTTGTTGTCTGGCAGCTAATTGTTTTCACCTGATGACCCCTCACGAGCCAAAGATACATAGAATAAAAACTAGAAAAGGTTTTCCACCTAGCACGTTGCTTGTAAGCCTATTTATGGTTAAATAAAAGTTTCTGGCGTAATTTGGTGGAAAATCTACATACTGACATTTGAAATTAAACAACTTGGCTTTTCCACTTAAAATTTTTAGTGGAAAAGCCAAGTTGCTTAATTTTCAAATGTCACTATTTATGGTTAAATATAAAATTGAGTTTTAATGCCCAATAAAGTTATCATACCGAAACCTATTAAAGGATTAATGCAGCCATCTTCAGAGATTCTAATGCTTCCTTTTCAGTTTCTGTTTTCATATTCCTCAGTTGAAATGCATACGAAATATTATTATTTTATAAATCTCGTTGCAATTAAGCAATTTTCCTGGTGACAACGGTAAAGTCAGGTCAACGGTCACTCTAACAATGCACATACATGCACGCAAAAGAAGAACAGATATGAGACAAAATTCTCCAAAAATCTCCTTCTTAAAATGACACTTTAAGGTTACCAACCGCATCTTTACCATCGCACAAGGTCTAGTTCACACCCCACCTACAACGCACCGACCATCCCCGCACTCCGTCCATAATCACCCACTCTTCAATTTCATATACCGTTCTAAATCACGCACCGTTAACACATCATTCACTTTGCAATACAGCTTCTCACGCCATCCATATCACATACAAACAATATTTTAACATGTACAATAGTGTAATAATCTCTGGTCAATGAAGTTTATCAACAAAAGCTGCTTTACACTTATTCTCAAAACTCCTAAAATTGGATGGAAAGGGTTAAAAAAAACCCCAGGCAGCTGGTTCCATTTAGCAATAGTTATGTTTAAAAATAGTCTTTTTTCTCATTTGTCTTTTGCGTTCTTATTTTTATTTTAAAACTGTGATCGTCTTTTCCCCTTACAGTTTGGTTTTTCTATCTCTTCCCATAAATCTTCTCACGCTTCGTCGTTTTTAACAATTCTATTCATGGTGCCTAACCTACTCCTTTTTCTTCTATTTTTCAAATTCTCCCCTTTCAGTATATCCAACATTTCCGTGACACTCTCTGTTCTTTTGTACCTTCCGAGTACATATCTTACTGCCTTTCTTTGAACTTTTTCTATCTTTTTAATATGACCCACCTCATATGGATCCCATACTATGGGCTAGTATTCTAGAATAGGGCTAACCAATACCTTATGTGATATTTATATACTCGTACAAGAGGGGTCAGCGTTATCTGACATTTTTGGTTCGAGTAGTAGCCAAATAGCTAATTGATGGTTAGTCACTCTGTACTTTCTAAAGCCTTGCTTTATATTTTAACATTCATTTTTACATTAAATCTCCTCAAATTTAAAAATATTTCTAGTATTAAACTTCTATTTCTTGGGGAGCAATCTTTACAAAAATCATCGCCTAATAAATAACAGACCACTCAATCTCCAAAACTAATTACTCTAATTTAACCTAAGTTATCAATTAATTAGAAGTAATTATAATGACAACAACAAGGTGAATTGGAAATAAACTATAATATGAGACAGCATCTCCAATACGACACGGGAAAACGATTATCCACCAATTTTTCGAAATATTTCTTCATTTCTACTCCTTGAAAGTCATCTCTTCTCAAGTTTGAAACCCGAGGACTTGAATGTTAAACCATGCCACGCAATAACACACTGCAATATTAAATTATATTTGAATATCATTCCCTACAAGTAGGACTTTCCACGCCTCGTTTGTTTAATAAGACAAATGAACTCAATCGTCAAACAGCAACATACTTTTACGTCAGCACTACTGAACGAATAAACCAATTAAGAGGATAATATCAAATCATTCATATTAATTTAGGTGTACAAAATGGTGACTTCTAAAAGACACAGCAAATGGTGTTCCCCTATTATTCTTGCTATGCCGTGTTATGCGACGAAGAGTGAAGAGGCATGACTCAGAAAGCTAAAATGCCACGCCCACTAGCCACTTCTCATCTTATTTCCGGAAGCATTCCGAATTTTAACCTTTTCCACTCCTTTTCCTTCCTTTTCAACATCCCCACTTCCCAACTAAAACCCTCCTCTGATGTGATAATGTGCCGTAGACGGAGGGAAGCGTAGACGGGAAAAAAATCTATTAACAGCGGGCGCTTGCACCTTCCACCCAGCCACTCTTTGCACCCTGAAAGGTAGCCGTCAATAGCCGTCGCAGTTAATTGAGTAAGAGTTGAAAGCATTTTTCCTTCTCTCATTCGGAACTCGCTCTCCCATCCTTTGACGAAGACTGGAAAAATATACCCGTCTCGTCTTCCCTGTAGGTCTATTTCCAATTCTCTCTCTCACCTCTTCCAGTGTTATCATCACCGTCCAAACGTCTCTGCGATTCCATTTCATTTACATGGCGCCCTATCGACATTCCGTTCCCATGCATTCCATTCACATGATCCTTTGGTAATGGAAAACTTTAATGACGCTCAAGGTGGGATTTTTCAACATGTGTTCACATACGATCGAATCACTTCTTACTATATCCTCCTATATTATTTTTTTCCATCTATATACTCTGATGCTTAGTTACATAAAGACATACCATTCAAAATGGAATCGACGCCATCAAAATGATTGAATGAAAAGGAAAACGCAAAATAGTAAATGGTAAATAGTCACCCATGTAACAAATAAAGTGACACAGTTTAACCTGGATTACGGAAATAGAATTTCCACGAGTGAGAGAGAGCTTCGCCCAAGTTGATCCGCAGTAAGGTGAAATTAAATGGAGACGTAATCAATTTACGGACTGCCTCCTTCGGCAAATACGTCCAATTGACAGTCACGATCGACTCGTTTACACACAAAGATTAATTCATTTCAATCCCCAATTAATTCATTATAACGTTTCAGGGATAAACTCGTTAACATGAAACAATACTTTGATCATTTAGAGTTGACTTTAAAATTAAGTCTGAAGTAAAGTGATAAACCTGCAAAAATCAATACAATTTCGGACAAAGAATTTCAATACAGCTTCAAATAATTATGGATAAGTCTCGGTGTGCTCATTTCTTGCTTTCCTAGACCGATAATGGGTACAATATTTTGTCACCAATGCATTGTTTTAGCAAGGAATGTACAATCAATATAACATTTATCTTGCAATATTAATAGTGCCGTGATTTCAATGTAAACTAGTTCGTGTTCAGGAATTAATGAGTCTAAAATAAAAAATAAATATACGGTCGAATTAAAAAAGAAAGTTTTTTTTAATTATTAGAATAAGAATCTGTGTAATAAATAATTACGATCAGCCATTGAAAATTATTCTCTAAAACCACTTGACTTTCCCTTCAGGACTTCCCAACCGAAATGTTAGTCCACACGGACATGAAAGTGCGTACGAATGATAAATAAGTCACTGAACTGCCCACAAAAGCAAGAATCAATAAAAATAATTTGGCGGATTGCTGCAACTTAGGGTTTAGAAGGAAAAGAGTAGATGAAAAAGGTACATAATAGGAAATGGAGAGGGGAAATTGGCGAAGGTGTTGTAGGTCTTGAGTTGGAGGACAGAGAAACGAGCAAAGAAAGAGACTTCTAATAATTGCGAAATTAATATATTCGACAAATTTGAAGGAAAAGGGCTAAAAGTGGAATATGTCAGTCGAATAGATAGAAGCAGTTGCTTAAAAGATGACTTAATGGATCCCAACATAAAGAGAGGAAAACCTAAAATTAATTGGTTGAATGGCGTAAGAATGGGGATGACACAAAGGAATTTAATCGAAGAGGACTGAAGGGATTAAAATATGAGGATCCTTTGAAAAGAACCTTTTTTTTTCAAGCCTTGATATTTCGACTTATCCCTGGCATTTCAGTAGCCAATAGCACATAACCACTTTCGGTGCTTGCCACGACTTCGCTAATCACAGCTCTTCTCCGCTTTGATATGCATGCAGTAACAGACCAGAGTCTATTGTCTATTGAAATTATGTGGTTAACAATAAATTCGTTCTATTTTACGAAATAGATAAAATATCCAAAAAAGAGAGCACAAGCACACACGGGACTTAGTGGCATGGGCTAACTCAACTCAATACGACAGGAATAGATCAATTGTGGAGGGATTAATTTTCCAACATTTTAGGTTCATATTAATATGAATCACTCAGCAATGGACGACTCTCATGAAATTTTCCAAATCTGATCGATCAACAAACATGATTTTTTTACGTAAAATTTTCTAAGAGATCCCTAGAGATGGGTGACGATTCCTAACATGAGTGTGTACCTACTATTTCCATTCGAAGTGAACGGGAAAATAAGTTTGTATACTGTGGTTGTAAATTGTGAGATAGAAAACCAAGTACTGGAATACATCAGTTCGGTAGTCTTTTTAACTTTCTTTACACCTTCTGAGCTGCCAATGTATTCTTGCCAACATTCACTCGCAAACTAAAGTTCAAGTTTCGTTCCTTTCTAATAGGTTTAGGACCTGTTAATGGGCTTTTCTCGGGTCTTAAAGTTTAAAAGGGCTCCCATTCGTAGAAAAGTCCTTCACAATAGTGATCACCGCCACCAATAGTGGCCACGGGGATGTTTCTCACAAAACCTTAAACCAATGTCACGGTACAATAAATAACGCCTTCATAAATCTTGCAGTGGCCGTTGAAACATGTATACGGCCGCATATTCGAGAATTTTATTTCCATTACATTTGTGCTTCATCGTAACTTTTATTCAAATAATTACCCCACAATATAATATAAATGCTTTCATACAAGAAGCACCGCAAATATATGTACGCACTTCCCAAAGTCTTGTCCTATGTAATGGCAATACCCAAACGCCCTATGCGGCTACATCTACATCTAGATTTTATCCTTCAATTCGTAACGAAAGCTTACACCCCCTGGAGTACCAGCTATTAGTGTAATCAGTGGTTACTTACATTCCGAATTATCCCTCTTTCGGGTATTTTCAATTGAAATACACCATGAGCTTCACTTTATATGTGACAAACTTTCAGCATTATACATTTGAACGAATCTATGACATTTTTGGTCTTTTCATATTTTCATTTTTTCAGACATTTGATACCAAACATTTTATCGTGCATAACTTACCTCACCTTGTGTATAAATTAATTGTAATGTGTTCGTGATTTTCACGCTCGCTCATTTCCCCGTAAATTAATAAGTCGTCGACAGCAAATTCTTGAGAATTATTTCTGTTTATTTTTCTCTTTTGTTGATTTAATTCCATATCATTCATACGTCTAAAATGCAGACCATACCTCTTCCACTGAATTAAGGGACTAAGAATCAGCAAGTAGGGACAATGCATAAAAAAAACCCATGGAGTGGTTTGAGCGATCATCTTTACGACCGAAGGGTTCTGAATTAAAACACAACTCGGTTTGGGCCTTAGTAGGAATGCCCCAAAACAGGTTGTCTTGGGGCAAATCAAAGAATTTAGCTAATTTTGAAAGAGTAAAATTCTGGCATAATAGGAGTAAAAACACGATATTCAAAATATTTTCTTCCAAAAAATCTCATGGAAATAATCATATAGATTTGATGAAACAGATATAAGAAAAGGAGAAAAAATTTAAAAATTATTTTTCAAATCGTTTTACGGAAATTATCGTAAGGCTTAAGATGAAATAGATGTGAGAAAATTAGACAAATATTTTTTCCCTTTGTTGAATCCCCCGTGATGAATTATCGGGCATTTGGTGAACAAAACGATAAAATGTTAACTCACAAATCAAACAATCTCACATTCGACCCAAGTTATTAAAAAAAATAAGGAAAAATCTAAGAATTCCGGAAACCAGAATGGATGGAATTCGTTAGGTACACAAACAATTCAATTCAGGTCAAACCGATTTTAACAATGGAGGCAAAAATATATCCTTAGCACGGCGTAAAAAAAAACCGTCACGAGTATTACCCGCAAACCCAAGAGAAGTAAATTTTACACATTTTAAAATATGAACTTCGCGGTATTTTTTTCCCCAGTCCATTGCTAAAATATTAGGTGAAACGGAAAGCTAACGATAAGGTCTTCAGCTAAAACTACGACTAAATTAACTATTCTGCGGTTTTATTCTCTAAGTTCACTGGAACGATGCAATGAGAAACGAATCGACTCACCACATTTAAAAAAATGGAATTACCACTACAAATTACACTTTTTACGATGCTTTTGTTGGCATAAAAATCCATGAGAGGGGACAGGCTACGTACGAAAGAAATAGTTGAATAGAAGAGAGGAAAGAGAGGAGAGTTTTGATGATTGCGGAGCACCAAGCCTTGACTCTTCAATTTTTGTGGAAGTGGGATTGAGTGAGAGGAAGAGAGGAGCGTTGCATTCTGGGTCAAGAGCTTCGGCTCCCAGGATATGGAAAGGAAGAAGGAGCGAGCTTTGAGAGCTCTTGTTGAAAATATGGATGATTACATAGCGTTATAAGAATGGTTTGAAGAGACGGGGACAAGAGTTATTATTCGCCAGTGCGTCGGATTCCTTCCTCTCACACCTGTAATTTCAGGGAATGCAATTCCTATTTCTCTTACTATTTTTTACATTTTTAATTGCGCACGAAGTAAACTTTCAACCTAACTGAATATAGACACTATGTTTTTTAAATAAGTTTACCATAGGTTAAATTTAGAGTCCAAAAATAGCATAGAGCTGTGGGAAATGCAAAGGTAAAAATAACATCCTGTGATATTCATCGCAGAAGGCTTTTCTACTTCATTTTCAAACTCTGATATACGGTACTCATATATGTAATTAATATACTATGTACAAGCACTACAATTGAAATTGAGCCGATAGTAAATTCCTTGAATATACATATTCTTTTAATTTATTTCTACCTTCCACTTCAAATTTCTTTTTTTATATTATAAACTATGTCTATTAAAATTAAACCATCATTATGAAGAATATTTATCATATCCATAATTGAAGTCCACGTACTTATACTAACCAATTGTAATGCCAAAAAAAGGTTCAACTATCACTTAATGAGTCAGAATGGAATGCATATTTACATAGTCCTTCCTAAAGAGTTTTGATTTTTAAAGTATTGTAAAAATGGCTGATTACTTTAAAGCCGAGCAGGGAGTTAAGAATCCCTTGAGTTTGTAATAAAATTACTGGGGAGATAATCCTTACCAATGGCAACATTTTGATCATCCTTAACTAACGGCTCACATTCAACCCCAAGGTTGGGTGAGACATTTTTTCAAAAAGCGGAGAAATTTGTTAGCCGTTTATTTACATCTTTCTTTTATTTGATACATCAATTCCCCAAACGATTTTATTCCCATCTCCAGTTCTTCTCATGGCTCTTTAACCATTTTCCCCACGCATACAGCAACGTAACCTCATATATGAATATGAAAAAGTGTACTAATGTAAAAAAACGTTAATATCTATCAATGAATACGTAACAAAATCGGATTAATGTAAACAAGAAAAGGACTTGAAGCCTTCAAGACATAACATAAAGAGCAGCAATCCGAATTTATCACTCGCACGCCAGTAGGATATCAACAAGACTACGATCGTTCAAATAAGAAATGATCGATTTCACTATTAAGTTATAATCTTTACAATCTTTGCTATCATGTTGACTTTTCCTGATTGCAACGTTTCACAGGAGATCTTATGAATACATTTTAACGTTTAATAATAAAACAGTTATTATTTTGCCACGATAATAATAAAATACGACGTGTTAAATTATATTAATTTCACATATACTATATGAAATTATACTGCGATATACGAATCGTATGTAACGAAAATTTTAATCGATTGCAATTCCATATCCATACCAGCATGTCTAGTATTTAGATCGCAATTACTCGCGGGGGTTGAAAATTATTGACTAAATTTACGCCGACACGGTGAGGAAAATTAATTTTGGATTTTCAGTAAAATATCTCTTTAATGGATCGAAATGATAAAAAATCAACACTCACAACAATAGCATACACACACGCGCACCGTTGGGTACCACACTCGAAACGAGCATGTGAGAATATGGACGCGGAATGGAACGCGGAAAATGCTTCGGCTTATTGATTTGGCGTTGAAGTATTTTGTGGCCAAAATGAAATTCGTCATGTCCTCAACTAGGTTAAACCAAACTTTAAGCAACGTTCAGAACATACGAGTTAATGGCAAAAATGGAATAACCAGTATTGTTTTGTAATAACAATTACTTGTAGTATTTCCTCACATTATTTGGGTAGGCTATATCGCAAAATTAAGATAATGAAGATAAACTCCACCCCAGATAGAAACAAATATTCGTTCTTTCCCCGAACAATTTGCAGCAATCTAAATACTAAGAAAACAAAGTCATAATAGCAAGAGTAAAGGCATTCAAATTACAAGCGAGGACAAGATTAAATGCTGCGCAGACATTTGGTACATTCATAGGTACATATTTACTTTAGTTAGCTATCATATGTTTTTACAAGTAAGTTAAAATGGATTATGCATGAATATTTACGTCTGTGTGAATGTGAATTGCATGCTTTTGTTAGTTTTTCATTTGGTTGCATTTGGTTGCATTTTATTGTATAAATGGTGTCCCAACACCCCCCGCCAAACACCTTGGCGAGGGCTTGCGGAGTTTTGTGCAGATGTTGATGAAACCAAATCAACATCTTCGTACGCGTAAAAAGAAGTTTTTTTTTAATTACACAAGTCCGAGTATGTAGAATGCCAGACATTGGTAAAATAGGCTACGGACGTATGGCACGACCTCTGATCAGAATCGATCCAAATATTCTCCTTTAATAATACGATACGTTCAGTATCACGTCAAAGCTATAGGCAACCACCACTTTCTCTGGTTAACTCGCTACGGCTCGGGTTCAGGTAGAGAAACAAAGGGGTCGCGCCCCTCCTAAATTTTTTGTATTCCCATGCATTTAGGATGCGATATTCTCGTGCACGGAGATTTATTTCGTTGTTCCAGCCATAAACCTACCAATAATAAGAGCTGGGTAAAAATGGCATCCCGGTAAAGGAGGTAAGGGGAGAGAGGGATGATACCTAATGATTGATGAGGAAGCTTCGTTTCCTTCGGGCGCTACCTTAGACAGTAATCTGCAGATGCTCATGCGCAAAAGAGTGAACGAAGTTAAGCAAATTAGTGAACTACAAGGAAAAATATTCTTACGTCCAGATTCTTTCCCACGCGTACCAATGTGCGGTACCGGACTAGTAAGAATTTATCAACTGGTCTAAAAAGACACGCTGCATTTACTTTGAATAAGAGGAAAACAGATAAAAGAGATTCCAAAATATAAAAACTATCGATGTGCGTATGGAGTAACATTTCGCATTCTGAGTTTAATTTAAGGATAACATTTTAGTAGAAAATGTTTCCAAACTCTTTGCATCATAAGGTAGGTATTTCATGTTTATCTTTATGAAAGAGGGACGAGTCAACAACGCAACAGAAATTCATTGAGACCTCAGACGGACTTCATGAATCCATTTCAGAATCTCAAATTTGCCACATATTGATGGATTTAGTAATGACAACAGACCGTAGTGTAAAGCCTGTTGATATTAATTGATATTGAAGTTGAATAAAAAGATTAAATCAAATAAAAACATGAAACAGCTTGTTTAATGTTCAAATGGACGACTTTTAAATGGAGTACATTTCCGTGAGCAGTCCCGAGGGTAGGCTCGGGCAGGAGGTGAGGTTTGAAAAATACTTCCGCAAGAAAACAATACAATTACAAAATATTCCTGCCCAATTCATTTTCAACATTCTTTTGGCAAGTTGTTTACTTTCAATTACTGTGCGCATATTTTGAAGCTCAAACGATATATTTCTAAATAAAATCCTGCATTAGGAGAAGGAAAGAGGAATCGTCCAGATTTGAAACTGCGACACTGTGAACAACTTAGAGGGCACATGATCTTTAGAACTCGTGTACAGCTGAGAAACTTAATGAAATACTTTAGTCTCTTGATATTTATAAACTCTAGGCTTGATGATACAGTACTTATTTCCCACACACAGCATCATTACCCTAGTTTACTTTGTTCGAATCTATCGTAGACTCCTGACGGTCGGTAGTCCAAATTCCTCCTGACTCGCAGTGAAATAATATTATCACAGCAAAGAATCTTTCATCTAATACTAAATTTACACCATAATTATATAATACCGTTGTACTTGCTGAGGAAAAAATAGAACGTACACACATTGCAATAAGATTATCAAGTTGTCAAAAAGAATGTAGCATAACATTTTTTTAAATAACCAGCATACATAGTAGTACACAGCATTTCATTACCCTTAAAACCTGATATAAATAAAAAGATATGTGAAGGTTCCTTTCCTATGCCAGCAAATTTTTATGATGATTGAATTTTGAAAATGGCCAAACAATTAGTTATTAAATGCTTGTTTCGCTTAGATTGATTTGCATTGGCAAAAAAATACACTTAATGGAGAACCAAACTGAGGGATGAACCAAGCCGAATATTCGGATGAGGAAGTAATTCAGCCAAACCCATAGTATTTGTCCAGGTCAACGTCTGACGCTCAGCCCGGAAAAACAGGTTAAAATTCATGCCGCCACTACGTGGTTCTATGAGAGGGAGGGGGGAGGATGCCGAGAGTGCATTTGTTTCAAAACTTCCAACGAAAGAATGGAATCAAGAAATGGCAGAATGACAGTTTGCCGGGATCGAATGGAAGCCAGCTTTCACGTAAAATGGAAATTTTAAAGCTTGAGCGAGTGCATGGCTGTCTGGCCACGGACGGGTGGCGGAAGCTGAGCTCGCACTGAGCAAGAGAGTTCTCTGTGCCACATATCTGTACTCCTTCACCATGAAGCCCCCAAATGTGAGTGAACATTTCATTATACTTACTAGAAAATAATTGAGTTTGCCAAAAATATAAAATAGTAGAATTTTAGGGAATTGAATCGCCGAAAAATATTACAATATATATACAATATATATTACAATATATATATACAATATATATATACAATATATATTACAATATTTTAAAAAAATTAATATTTATCAGTTAGTTAGGACCAAATTCCACCCTCATAAAAATGATTATTTAATATAAGTTTTACCTTTGCAAATTTTCGTTAGCTTCAATTTGTGTTTGAATGGATTTTTAATTTTTCAAGGAATAAACAAACGGTGCATTTCGTCGCTCATACCGGCTAATTTACACTTGCTTTTCAATTATGTTAGGGCAATAGCGATAACGACATTTTTCTACACCTCTTCTCTTCTTTTACATGGATATAGCATAGATATAAAAAGGCTGCCAATGATTACAAAAGGATATTATGGAACAAAATTCATGAAAGACCAGCTGTGCCACTGACGGTGGGCGAACAATAGAGAAATAGACGCTCACTAGAGGAAATTTACGAGAAAGGATTCATGCATTTCATATATCTGGCAAACGTGTTTGAGGAAACAATGTTTCAATATGACTTACACATACATAGTTATGTACACACGTTAGATTTCGCTTAAATCCATCTAAACATAATAATACTTGAGAACCTACATTAAACGCAGAAATGCCGATCATCAGCAATAGTGGACCGGTTACGAAACGACCTTGCTGAACCTCTACGTAGTCTGGGATTGACATCGCCCAGTCACACCTGAATACGCCCCTTAGTCATGCACCCGAGTTCATCGATAAAAAGTGAAATCAGGGTTATTGATATAAATGCCCAACCACTAACCTTAAACGCCTCGCCTTTGCCTAAAGCGATCTGCCTTCAATAACCGCCTTCTCCTATTTTTTTCTCGTAGAGTCTAGAGAGTTTTAACCTCTACACAAATGTAGATTCAAAGGTCGTATTCTTAGTAACACTAAGTACATTTCGTACACGCATGAGACAGATGGCTGAAGGAAAGATGAATCTTTCTTGATGCCAAATTGCGAAAATTTGCTTTTATTGTTTGATTTCATGGCCGCAAAAAATATTCTTTCTTGGTGTAGTGATTCGTATTTGTTTCCACGTTCGCACATTCAAAAACATGAGCTAATAAATAACCTTCAGACTATCAATTGTTTTCCTATGTAAGATTTCTTATACTCGTAGCGTAATTTAAAAACTCAGATTCATTAAAAGCCATTAAATTTACAATTTCGCTTTTAATGAGAGAAAATTTAAGTCACTGTGATTACAGAATAATCATTTCAAAAAGCATAAGTGGATTTATTCCCATGAACTAATCTTCTCTATGAAGGCAGTAATGAGGTGTGGACATAATAAGTGACATCTAACAAAAAGAAAATTTTGAATACAGACATCTTTTGCGTATACGAAACGAGGTAAGGTTGCACATAAATATAAATGGAAGGCAATTAGTGCAAAGAAGAAAGGACGAAATAACTTCACACACCATCGCTGGGAGACAACGCAAACTCACAACCTGGCACTCAAAACTTTTAACGGCCTCCCTATGTTCTAACCTACGTAATTTAACCTGCCAAACAAATTTATGCAAATGATAGAAGGCCCTTATCATTAAGCGTTGTAAGCTTTGAAATAATATGTGAACAGGGAATACGAAATATTTTTCGAGAACTTCCGGGAACGAAGAAACAAAATTCTCCCAATTATCGCCGTAAATATTTTCGCGGCAAAGAACAGTTTTTTTCCCTCGTTATCAAAATAATGCCTCCCCGTAATAATCGAGTGTCTCCGCGGAGAGCAAATTCACGGTTCCAAAAGTAGAGTTTCAAGTATTTCCTCTGTCGACCCTACTTGAGCCAAATGTTGAAGACAAATAAATGAAAATAATGCACGCCAGATGGTATAAAAACCAATTCAAAAGTAGTTAACAAAAAGGATAGAAGTTCTTGCAGCGTCGTGTGTTCTAGCCGGCCATAGCGTAGTTTAAACAGGAAAACGTAAATTTGATAAGACGGCACAATTCTCACTGACGAACATCAAATGCTAAAAGCAATCAATTAGAGTTTACGTCTAGGAAATAGGGAAGACAATATTTTCAAATTTATTATATTATTACGGGCTAGTTTCATCTGAATAAATTAAAAAAATTAAACGAGTGGGACTTGTTCTTTCTTCCAACTAGCCGAATGAGTTATATCTTTAAAAAACGAAATAAGATCATTTACTCATTTATATTTTTTTATACCCTGAACATCTGCTTATTTTTTCGAGCATCCAACATAGGTGAAACATGTGGGCCATGAATAATCACGTAGAATATCAATGAATGAAGCATTTCCACATTACTTTTGGAGTAAATAAAAGCTAACTACAAAGCTACTCCACGTGCCATCTACCTCCGTGCAGATATTTTCAAAATATAAATATGAATCGTAATATCTTCGGTTGGAGCCTAATTCTTTTTGAATAGGAACACTGTGTGCGTCCTTTGAATAGTTACATAGACAGCTAAATCATTCATAGGAAAACATAGCTAAATGGTGAATTAACGATTACACCAATTGAATACTCACCAATTAAACTTACAATAATTAAATACTCACGAATTAATGGTAAAACAAGTCACTTATTTGGATTAACACTCATTTCGATGCAACATTTCTGGTAATTTTTTAACCGATTAAATTTCAGGCTCCTTCATTCAAATATGTCCAAGTCATTAACATTCTCCAGTTCTGTTGCGGACTACGGGCCAAATTATTTAAAAAAAGTCAGTACAAAAAATATTATTATGTAAACTATTTTCTAGCAGATTAAAAAATAAATGCACCTCTATGGCTCTCCAATCCCTAATTTTTAAATCAGAAAATGCCTCACTATTAAAGAAAAATTGAAACCGAAGGTAAAAGACAATAACAAATTTTTCCCATTACTAAAATGTCAATCGCAGTGGAAACGTTCCAAAGTCATAATTATTGTTAGCAAACTATGAAGGACATTAATTATTAACAAACGGCAGGGTAAACAATTTTTATCTTCCTTTAAAATTGATCCTCCCGATATTGAAAAAATAAATATAGATATAAATTAAAGCATAAAATCTGCGGTCCAAATACCAAATTATGAAATATGCGTTGCACAATTCCTTTCTTCGTCATCAAGTGCCATCTTTGTTTTGCAGGGTAATTTTTATGGAGCACCCAGGCTTTTTTATCCTATGCTAGCTTCATAACGGAACAGCTGTCCATTATGTTTAAACTTTCTTTAATGTTATGTATACATCGGCGATCTCCCCACCTAGAGACTCCGGGTTCGAATCCCGGATGCGGCAGATATTTTTCAGTGATATCCCGATCCCTACTTGAGGTAATGAAAGATCTGGTGCTTTCCCGGCGTATGAGTTGGGTGAATTCTTCTCGGGTCTTCCACCAGGTTAATGTCTCCATAGCTGCCGACGTTTCTATTCCCGACTCGGTCATCGTCTTCATCTTCAGGGCTCCTGAGTGAAGCCCTGAAAACGATGACCGAGGCGGGAATCGAAACGTCGGCAGCTATGGAGACATTAACCTGGTGGAAGACCCGAGAAGAATTCACCCACCTACTTGAGGTGTTTTGTGGAGAGCGCTTTGGGTGAGCACGCCGTCCGTCGAATGGGACGTTAAGCTGCGGATCCCTTGGGCCCTTTTCTGTCCATTCCCAATGGCGCAAATGACCTCAGCTGTCGGTCACCTCCCATAAAACCTACAACCATCTATACATACTGCTCTTGACCTGTCTTTACTCCCAATTATGTGACCATATCTCCAGAACTACTACAAATCTTTACCTGTAGATATCTAAGCACATATACTGAAATACATTATACAATAAATATACTGTGTACTCACATGTCCTCCCTTTACGTTTATAGTATTATTATAGTCATTATTTAATAACTATCAATACAAGTTGTAAATAAAATAATATAAAAGGAACAGAACTGTACAGGAGCAGTACTCATTACATCTTCCTACTCACGTGGACAGCCCAGAGCTCGAAGCAAAACTTTCAGTGTGTAAAAATATTGATAAAAAATTACTTCGTTTTGGTTAATGATCATGCAGACAAATTTAGACGCAAGAGACTAAAGATCAATTCTAGACACCCTATACAAATTGGAATGGACAAAAATGAAAAAAATATTGGCTTTCGTCCATTAAATATGACAGACCACAAATGGTAAATTGTAGAATAAATAAGGAAAACCTTAAAAATTAGAAATTATCGTATATTCTCGATATAGACCTTGGCCCGAATGCTCACGACGAGGAAGTATTTTTAAAAACAGAGCAAAAGATTGTATGTGTGCGTGTACTCACGTAGGAAGGATTACTATATGTTCAAGGGTCATAAAGTTATCCTTAAAGATAGGTAATAAGTCATGCTGAGGTAATTGCGAAAATCAAGAAAATTAAATAATAAAACAAAAATTAGCAAATATGATATAAAGATATGCACCCACAGGACTGGTGGACATAATTCATAACAACAGAAGATCGAGATTTATTGCAACGCATAATTCTGTTAACCCAGTAATAGTAAAAGGAAATATGAAAGAGGAACAAAACGCATAAATGCAATCGTATTAAAGTTATAGTAATGAATCAATGCTGGCTTCATCACCACTTATGATGAACAATAGCAAAAACTTCGGCGACGGGAAACGATCCACAGAAAACACTCTGATATTATTGTTTTTCAGAATTTTGACACGCTTTCGAAGAATCAAAAAAAACATGCAATACGTATGCGACATGAATTATTCGGATTGTTTGTTTTCGGTGCATTTTTATGACTTATGGCAGACGTGCGCACGTTGCGGAGATTTCTAAAAAGGTTCGCGCGGGCTCTGCATGCTCTCAAGTAGCATTTATTCTATCACATTTTTTTTCAATTCACAACATTTTATGCTACACTTCAAACTTTCTTTTTGCCTCATACATTTTACCATTTCTACTCCCTCGCTTTCTGTCTTTTTTTTAAACCAGTCAGGATCTTATTTTTACCACCAAGTGATCACCATCGTCGATAAAATATCCCTCCGGTTTCTCTTTCGTCTCTCCTCCCGTCCGTGCCAAAATATTCATAGGGAGGATTTCCCTTTTCCCCCCAACTTTACTCGACTCCTACTTCTTTCTTCACCACTCCGTCACTCTCCTTTTCTCCTCCTTCCCCTCTGACACACACACGGGCACTTTCCCTACTTCACTTTGCCACTCCCACAACACAATTTCGTCAACCCAATCTCTTTTCACGCCCTCCATCTCCGACCCAACCCTTACTTTCGCCCCTCTCGTGTTCCTCCACATGCACACCAGGATCTTGGTGATCTCCTGTCTCTTCTCTCTCTCTATCCCTCCCGCTTCCTGTCCCCCCTTTTTTATGGCTCGCTTCAAATTTAATCCACACCGCGTCGGCGGTCTCTCCCTCTCTCTCACCTTTATCTCTTCCCTGGACGACTACAGTCGTCCTCGGCATCCGTGCGGTTGATCCTCGCGTCACCGCGATTGTCGCTAACTTCCAGGTCGTTTCACACTCGGCGTTTTCCTACCACGAGATTTTCCCCGACCGTGAGACTAAGGGATCGCACGGAGGGGAACAACCTTGGCGTGTTTACACGTGTGGATGAAAGCGTTGTCATTTTCAAACGTGCAGCCAAATAACACGCGCGTCACCAAAGGGACGTATAACTTCAAGGTGTACGCACCGAATGCCTCCATTATTGGATGAGTTGTATGAATCGGGAACGCCCTGGATGGAACAGCATCCAAAGATCAAGATATATTTGGATGTATCCCACTCAGAGACTTTCGGCAGGGAGCTTGCCGACAACTATGAGCTAAGATCCCCGCAGGTACGATTGATGCCCTAACTCTTCTCCCGACACACGCCCTTGCGACATCTTGCGGGCTACCATGCAAGATATACACTCAAATCCGACTTGCCGCTCCTCCTGAAAGATTCATTTTAAATTTGATACGCCCTGGTGTAGTTTAAGTACGGTTTGAAAATTACACTATAATAATGGGCACTATAATAATGGAGCAAATATTGTGAACTATAATATGGGATTAATTGCGCAATAACAATGAATTTTCTCTAATTACTTAAAATTGTAGGCTATTCCTAGTTTCCCTCCACGCCCGTTCATTATTGATGATCCATGAGTAATGCCCTAAGAGAATGAGCACATCTGCTTTAAAATTAGTAACACAAATTATAATGGGATTACAGCACGGATATTGATTAAGTGCGGAATTAGAGAAACGACGGTATATACAAGCGGGACACGAGTAATGGAAAACACGAGTTGGGTAGACGACAGAGGCGGGAACATTACATGCATGATTCAACGTGCATGAATAATACAAGACTTATGACCCTAATTGTGCGAAATATTGAATAATTATAACTCTGTTTTATATTGGTAGACGAGGTGACAAAGGGAAACGATGGAAAACTTGCTGACTCACACAGATACTTGAGGAATCCTTTTCGCTGGCACGATTTCTGATCACAACGGCAAACAATACGAGAAATCATTTTGTTCAACGCAAAAATAAGTTAATGCATTTCAGTGTACCCTTCACCTAGAATAAAATGTCTTTCGTGGAAGGATTTTTCGTCTCAATGAACCCAGTATGAACCAGAAGAAAGACACTTCACACAGAGCCAGTTCCTCTGGCAATCGTTAATGCATCGGATCTCCCTCAGTCTTTCAGCTACTTAAAGTGATGGTGTCACGTTAAAAACGCCATTGAAGAAGGATGTGGGAAACAACCTCGATTATTTAATCCATCCAATCTTTCGGGACGCAAATCCTTCCAACTAAGGCATTCGATCCAATCGACCGAGTTTCCCATTCGGCAGTGTGGGAGGCAAGGCCTACGCAGTCGTCGTCATGTGAAAAACTCGAAGAGACGAGATGACAGCAGCAGGACTGAATCCACAGAATACGCCCACCAACGATAGAACAGTCTTAGACTTTAGAACAATGTGAACTACAGGGAAGTTGGATGATGAAAAGCAAGCAAGCGATATGAAAAAAAGAATATGTGCATGTAATAGATCCTTGCGAGATGCAATGGAAGGACATTAAGTATTGTTGGAGCGACAAATTCAGAGGAATAAAAAATACTGCAGGAAGAAGAACAGTAAACATTGTAGACCAGGAAAATGGAAAAAAAACATAATTCGCAGAGGAAAAAGAAGATTCAAGTTACTTGGTTTTTATCCAAGTTTACATGACGATAGGACGTCATAGGAAGGAAGAAGTAAAAGGTGTACCCGATCAACTGGAGGAAATAATTGCGAGAATTTTTCTGAGAAAAACAATAGTGGAAGGGGAGAAGACGATCACTGAAAATCCAAATTGAATGTGCAAGGAGAGGAAATTGCTGGAGGAAATCCGGAGAGCGAAGGAGAATGGGTGGACGAAATATTGAAATGTGGTGGGATTTTGAAGTTCGTGGTAGAAGGGAGAATTTTGCGTAATCGGGGTAGAGAGAGGAAGAGAATAGACTTTTTAGACAGATGAACGGAGGTAGAAGTTACGAAGAAATGAAGTAAGAATAATGTAGGAAGAAGGAAAGAGGCAAGAATAATGTAAGAAAAAAGTAGCAAGAGGAAGTTCTCATGTTACGTAAAGTAAATAGTCGCTAAGTACATCCCAAAACATATCTTTTATAGATGGAAAACAATAAAAAAGTGATAGGGTATAGGTAAACGGTAACGATCAAACGGAGAGCTGGGAGTGAGTAGAGGAATACACCTTATGAATAAAGAATGACTGCGGAAAGAAAGTAGGAGTTTTGTAAGTGACGGCTCATAGTTATAGCTAACACGAGCCTCAACCACCACAATCATGCTATGCACATTTGGAAAATGACTAAAAGTGAGCATATTATGAAAATTACTATCAGAGCATATTATGAAAAAGTATAAATTAAGCAATACCATGATTGATCGGCAAATTTTCAAGAATGGGAGGCAAATTGAGATCTTACGAGTATTTTAGTTCTCGCGACGAGTAACGGTAATTCAGTAGAATACAAACTGGAATATGGCCAAGAAATTGGAACGCCTTTCTGTCCCAGAACGTCCCTTGAAGTGCAACAAAAAGGAAGGAATGCCAAAAAGCAATTGAGAATATCCCGTAGAATGATAAGAGGATGGGTACAGCAGAATTAAGGTGGGATTATGTTAAAAATAGGCATAACAATTCCTGAAGATGAAACAATACGAAAGATAAATACAGGTAGGATGAGAAAGCCATGAATAACAGAATATATGACGAGTAAGCTTAACGAGAGAAGCAACTGAACGAAGGTAAGCAATTATTTTGCAAGAAAAAAGTTTACAATCAAGCAATAAAACCAGTAAATAAACTAAAAAAACGAAAAAGTGACAAAAAGAGCACTTTAAGGATATGGCCATTAGAGGGAGCGAAAAATAAACACATAGTACACGAAGGTAAAGAACCTTTTAAGGATTAAAAAGGTAAATCCGTACACATTAAAAGTGATAGGGCATGAGAAATGTTAATTGAACCAGAAAAGATTCAGCCAAGGTAGAGAAAATACATAAGAGAACTCTTTGAAAAATACATTAGAAAGCTAATACAGAGGGGAAGGGGATGTCGATCAGGATAGCATAGATCCAGGCACATGTGACTGATAGATAAAAAAAATGCATTAAAGGAAGAGAAATCGAAAAAAGCTGTTAGGACGGATAAATCCCATTAAAAACTACTAAAGGTTTAAGGAAAATGGCAAGAAATATTTTAATAGGGGTTCATTCGTAGTCCGTGTACAGTATTTATGAGATTAGAGTTTGGCTGGAGGATCAGAATCAACTACCAGTACTTGTCATTAGCAGTACTTGTACTTAGAGCACTTGAGTACTTGCAAAGTTTGCAGTAAAGGTCGGACTATCAACCAAATGATGAAAAAGAGGGAAAAAATACTAACTAGGGAATACGTAAAATAAAACAGTTTCTGGCGTAACTTGGTGGAAAATCATCATACTGACTTTTCATTATCAAACCACTTTACTTTTCCACATGAAGTTTTTAATATTTACAACCCAGGTTTTGTTATAGCTGATGATGATGTTATGCTATATATTATAGACCTGATGATGTTATGCTATAACGAAACCTGGGTTGTAAAAATTAAAAAGTTTATGTGGAAAAGTAAAGCGGTTTGATTATTAAAAGTCAGTAGGGAATACGTATCAGTTAGGGTTTTTAAAGGGGAAGGGTATAAATTATTATAGCAGTAATTCCTTGTAAACGCGGTGAGATTGGTAATAGAGGAAGGAAATGGGTGTAGGAAGGAATGAAGGCAAACGGGGAATTCATTAAGTAAACTTTTCGGATGATCAAGCTTTAGTTAGCCTACGAATTGCAGTCACTGCTGAACAAATAATGGAAAAATTGAGTGGCATTGTACGAGAATCTATCATGATGCAAGTAGAGCAGAAGACAATGTGGTTCTGCAAATACATGAAGGTTAATTTAAAAATATATAGTTGGTAGTCTACTAATTTAACAGGTTAAACACCTCATTTATTTTGGAAGTGTTTCGTTGTACATGAAAATGATCCGAGTGGTGAGAACGTTAGAAATATTGCATTACTTGAAGAAATATTTTCGAAGAGGAGACGGAATAAGAACCTTCAGAAAAGATACTAAAAAACATTTGTGAAAACTTTCACCTGGCTCCAAAATTTGGCTGGCAAAATTTTAATGGCTGTGATAGAGATGGAATAAAGATAGGTAATTTGAAAAAATTGGTTATTTAGTATCATGTTATTAGGTACAATTTCTTCGTCTCAGTGTCCAATAAAATTCGACCTTAGCCGGCAGATTTATGTTAAAATTAACAGCCGCGTTCTATATTTCATAATGAAATGGCAATGTTCCTTGTCTGTTTGGTATTCCAGCATCCTTTCGCTGCTGGTAATATGTTTACCAGAATAAATAGTAATATGTTTAAAGTGTAAAATATTTACGTAAAGCCAACGATGTTATTTATAATGTTCCCAAAAGTTGTTCTAAAATAAGCATTTGCTTCAACTCTTAGTGCTTGCATTTGGGAAACGGAATGGCATAAATATAGAATGACGCGTTACGTGCGTTGTCCAATAGCCGCGGGTGTTGATATCGGATTAAGTCCACGGATTTTCTGGGGATGTTGCTTTCACTCCGCGTAAGACTACCAATGAATCCGATATTCCATGCAGTGTATTAACAGCTATTCACCCCAAAGGCGGAAAAAAACAAATTTAGTTTCTATACTTTCTTCTTCCAACTGCAGAATTTTTCCCCTCTATTTCCCCAATGAAAACGACTCAGGCCTAAGGTCGGGGGCAGGAAAAGGTCCAATATATTTGCCCCGGAGGATTTTCGAAAAAAAAGAAACCGTTATCGGTACATAATGATATCTCTGCTCTTGCTTTGGAAAAAAGTTAAAGAAAATCCGTTTTCTTTATCTAAATGGAAAATTAATCCACTATCGAGAAAATGTACTGTGACAAAGAAATGTGAGTCTAGTTTCATTTAACTACTCTTTTTTTGGCTTCGAATTAGATTACCCTTATTAATAAAAACGATGCATAAATATAAATCCCTGTACGTAGTTTTTATATACTCGTCCTTAACATTCCTTCCCCCCTAAGTGGATGGAACACTCAAAAGCAGTGCAACAGAATGCCATACAAACGAACTTAAATTTTATGGGCTACGGAGACATAAATGTCAGCCGTATAGTGTGAAGGAGTGACAATAAAATTATCCACTCACGGCATAAATCTCAACCGAGATTATTGCACTTTAGTGTCTACTCGCTTCTTATTTTTATCCTTTGATATGTCATTACGCTTTCTACATTCTCCTATTTGCACATTAGTCATTCATGGATATCCCCTAGAAATCCATTTTATTCTAGCGTAATCTGTGAACGACGAGAGAATAATGAGAGAAAGATAACTTTCGAAAGCCTTGGAGAAATATTAAAGGACGGAGTGAGATCATAACTTCCCCTCTCCCTTTTACTAGGCAAGCTGAAGGTGACTAATATATAGGCTGGCCTGTGGTCCGCTTGAAAAATATAAACGGAAGAAAAACAAAAAAGGGTAATATTTTCACTGGAAGTGTTACAAAAATCGTCGGAGCTGAGGGGAGAGAAATGGACAGTCGGTCATGGAATGGCTAAGCCGCTCTATTCAACATTTATAATACCCCGTCCCAGTTCCGTAGCAGCGAACCACACGAGCAAAATAAGGTGAATATATTTGAGAGAAAAGGTGTGAGAACTCTCGAATTCCTTCTTTCATCGGCTTCCGAGATTAGGTCGATTATAATCTCATTAAACCGCCGTCGCCATTTCATTAAACGCGAGCGACGCCAGAAGATTCACTTCAGGGCTGATAATACGAAAACCCGTTCCCTTATCGTCCCTCTCCAGACTCTCATTTTCCGTCCTGGTTTGTTTCCACTTTCATTCAAAAATACATGGACGAGCTAATAGTAATTTCAGGAAATCCGTGAAGGAGTACTCAACCGTTATCAGATAGTGGTACAGTCCCGTTACAACCCAACTTAATGTAGGTGCGAAAGCAAAAGTAGCACGTAAGCAAAATCGATATTTCCGAGGAATACGTGTTGCTGCTCATTCTTCCATCCGGAGGATTGAGTGCATCATTTGTATAATACCTTACGTGACACAAAAAAAAATGATCGATCAGCTACCGAAAGACATATCCAGCTTAGTCAGAACTACTGCGGAGACCATTTGATGAAAACACTAGAATCATTATAGACGTCGGAATCAAAATGAACATAAATTACTAATAAAACTGAGGACTGTTCAATGTGGTTATCAAGCCTTCTGAAGCTATACGACGAGGAAAACTTGACTAGGGTTATAATGCAAACAGATTCGGTCCTCCACTCAATGCGAAAATGAACAACATGACGGAAAAACTAATCAGATCGAAAAGCGTGGATTTAATTTTTTTTTATTAAAAATACCTTAACGATTTTAATTATTTTGGCAAAGATCAATTGTATATGATAAAATTAGAACCACACATTTCTCAAATTTTATCATTTCTTCAAGTAGAAAAAGTTGCCGCATTTACTTTTGCTTATTATCGTTTCTCAATTATTTCTCACGTTTCATTTCTCCTCATTACTTCCGTGCAAAATCCGAATCTTTTGTCAAGTCCTTCCCTCCACGGATGAAATCCCGAGCGAATTGTTCATGGAGTGGAATTAGACGCGTGTTCGAGTGGACGTACCTGGATACTATTTTTTTATTGTCCTTTTTTCCCCGTTTGCAAGGCGAGGCCTGTAATAATGCCATCTCCGCTGAAGACCTACGCGTCTTCTCCTCTCCCCTCTCCCTTCTCCTTCCCCTCTACTTCTATTAAAAAACCTCCCCTACACCTCGATTCTCCCCGCTGCAACCAACCCTGGCAACGAAGGATGGAAGGAGGACGAGGCGACGGAAGAGACACCCACTTACCAATGCCAAAAATATACGTGCGTAAGTAGGCATATTTGTTTAAAAGAGTGTTTAAACTTTCTCCGACTCCCCTTTAAAAAACAAACCTCAAAACACGACGTTTAAATAAGGGGAACACAAAAAAGCAGTCGGCATTATTTTATATTCCACGAGGATAACAATATGGAGTGCGCAAGGAAATTAAAACGGATTCGACGCATTTGTGCTCAAACGCATACTCACTTTAATGACTTAGAAACACAAAAAAAATATGCCCGGGCAAGGAGAGGCGAGGGACGCGAGATACCCCATTTGTTTGTGTTCATCCAGGTTTGACGAACGCGCTTGTGGACGATTGTTGGCTCAGCACGATTTTCACACCGAGGGAGAAAGAATTCTGTGTTTCTGGGATGGAGGAAGGAAGGAAGAGAGAGGGTCGTGAAAAAAGCTCTCTGCAGATGACCAGATGGTAACCACAAGGTCTTCATCAGTTGAAATGAAATATCATTATGCTTCGCATTTACAGCAACCCCAAAGTACCACTGAATCACGTATTTGTACTTATCCACTACGCCAGGATCAGAGGAAAAACAGTGTGCACATAATCCACTTCTAATTCAGATACCACAACGATATGACAGACGGCGGCAGTGAGCTTTCTCGAACGACCACAGAAATGGCCATCTAATCTCAATGAGCTCGGTTTTTTCATTAATAATTTAATGCGTCTTAGTAAAATTGTTACGTTGTACGTATATATTATCTTCACAAATTTTAAAAGCGAGTAATTCATTATCTAGTTGGTTTTCCTTTTAATGTTAATTTTACTTCCAATATTGCCAATGATACGCCCTTCGGCGGCGCGATGAAAACTCCTATTCCATATTATTTGTCCTCCAGTAAAGTTCCCTATATGTAATTGTATGTCTCCTTGGTCATTATATGCAACTATAAACTGATGCAATACTGCGGCAACTGGGGAGTACTGAGAGGTGTTTTGAAAACAACTGTTGAAAGAATAAGAACATAGTGTTATCTCATAAGTTAGTGATTCCACCTGCATTTCTTTTGGCTAACAAGTGTGCTGGAGGAAAACTATATCTTGAATATGTCGCTTGGCACCCGATCTCTCAATTCGTCTCAATTTTCCCGTTCACTTCTGAATTGGAATATTTCGTAAATTACGCCAGTTTAATCACAACACAATATCGTTGCAGTACGTGTAATTTTGAATTCAATTTCTGGGTCTGATGAGGCACCCATTTAAAATTTTGAAATAATCTCTCCTGCGGAAATTTACGCAACATTTCTACTTAAATTGTTGATTCAATGAATGATTTCTCTTTTTATGAGTTTGGACATTCCATGCCCGTAACATTTAATGCACAATTGCATTAGAGTCTGGATATGGAGTACATTACGAATGTTACATTTCACAGTAGTTTGGCCTAATTTAAAATTCGGAGAATGCATTGGTGAACCGCTACAATGTTAGTTACATGGGGAGCCTTCATAAAAATAAGATATGCATTTGGTTTTAGATTTCGGAGGATCAGAATTAATTTAAGAGAGAGAGAGATTTATTTAAGGCCCACACTACGAAAAAAAATACAATTCAAGCATAAAATATATTCCTAACCCTCTGTTAATTCACAGAAATCCTCAAAATGGTACTTTATTGAATTTTGAAATTGAAAAATAAACAACTTGACTTTTCCAAATAGAAAGTTTGTATTTACGTAGTGTTAATTGTTATACAATAACGGAACCTAGGTATTAAATAAAAATTTTCTATGTGGAAAAGCCAAGTTGTTTATTTTTCAATTTCAATATGAAGATTTTCCACCAAGTCACGCCAGAAACTGTTTTATTTACTGCATTATTTGTTATTAGGTTTTACACCAAAAAGAACCCCAATCCAGATTCCAATAAAGAACACTTTTGATAAAATAAAACCGGCCGCTATAAGCCCCTGGAAATCGATGCATTAAAAATAAAAAGATATATTAAAATAAATATATATAAAAAAAATCAGGACAGACAATTATGACGATATTTCTTTTTAAAATATAGCAGATTATAAAACACAAGTTAATCAATCCGACCGGATATAATACATTTAATGAGTTTTCTTCTCACCTCCATTCAATAACTACATAATAAACGGGAATAAATACAAGCAATTCGAAATTTTCACTGTCAAATCACAAGACGTTTCAATGCTATGTGACGATAAAAGTATTTTGGCTTCATGGACATCTTTGGACTTCAAGCTTTGTCCAAAATGAATAACGATGAAACTGTCGGAGTTGGTGGAGTACACGCTTCAACCGAAGTGGATACATCGAATCAAATTGTCTACCGAACCCAATCGAACTGTATCAAAATTGATCTAATGGTCTATCGATGGAATACGGAATGTTTGCCACGTGCTCAATTGCTCGTTATTTGACAGCTGTGCTAATTTTACTAAGGAAATCCGCATCTCAAGGCCGGTACTGCGTGAATGGGGAGGCCGAAGAATTGAAGAGAGCGTTAGGTTGTCGCTTCGAGTGGCAGGGTATATATAGGTATAGGTAGCAGGTAGGTCGTCCGGTTGGTTGGCTGGTGGTTTACGCGGCGAGGAAGAGATAAGGGGAGCGTGGGGAGGATGGTGGCGACCGCGCTGATGATGTGGGATGGGATTGGGAGAAACGGAAGGTCGCGGAGAGTCTGTGGGGAGGTGAAAGGCAAAGAATGGCGAGGGCTCGGGATGGGGATGGAGTGAGTGGGAGTGAAGGAGGACAGGAGGACGGATGGAATTGAAGAGAAAATGAATTATTTTTTTTTATACATACCCACTCAGAGGTCGTGTTGGTGGGGGTTATAGGGACGAAAGCAAGAGAGGGATCGTATGGAGGAAAACGGAGGGCTCGGAGGGGACGGGGGAGAAATGTGGAGGGGTGGGTGACGTGCGGAGGGGGAGACAACAGGATGGGGTGGAAATGGAACGAACTTCTTTAAAGGAGACGTCGCGTTATGAAGCTGTCACAAGCTGCACCGGTATCCATCGATTGAGTCACCAAGGCCGGGCGGGTGAGTGATTACTTGAAATTTTCATGCCTCTCCGAAGATACGAGTCTGTCATACGCTTACCTGCACAAATCCAGCAAGATAAAGACACTGCGAAAACCTCTCAGGACGAGATCGAAGGCGGAGGGAGCGGTATGTGTGGAAAGGTCGGAAACCTAGCCAACTTTGAGAGATTGTTATTCCACACTTGGCTGTGGAGGATTATTCGGCTGTCGCTTTCACGAGCGTACATGCGAAATATATGCCATTTGGAATATGCCGACTGCATTGACAGGATGTAATGCCACAACACATGACACACGCATACCCATCTCTATAACATGTCAGCCCTATTCTTTGGAGTCATGCTGAGGGGTATCATACTGAGGATTATCTGTTTCCTGCAGATAACATTGGTATTGACATTATAACTGTTTCCGAAACTTCGCATCGCTAAACGTAGACGAAAACGTACGGATTAGTTCAGGTGCGTTGAGGCATTATTTTCCAGGTATTTAGATAGCAAAGACACGATTTTTTTCCACTATCAGAAAGTTTGTCTTTCTTTTCTGATGTATTTTTAAAGCACGAGAAATGATTTAATCCGGTAAACTAGATCGAAACTAGAGCAGTTTAAGAGGAGACATGCAATCACATTAAGGTTTTAAATTTTAAAATTTGCATGTCGTACTGTCTTTTCTAGTCATTTTTCACAAGTAAATACTTATTTGTTGAGATATTCAGGAAAATTATAACTACTTATTCCTTAGCTCATCAATTTTGGAAACAATTACAAATACCTCGTGCGTCCAATAACAAACGCTCAAGTGTCACAGGATAAAATACGAATTTCGTTATATTTTGTATTGTCAATTTACTTAATACAATGCTAAAAATGGGAATAAATTCACAAATACTATCAGAATCAGTTAAATCATCTATATCATTTGTAACCTAATATGCTACAAGCTAATTATTTCACATGGTGCCCATTATAAATAGGGCTTTGAAATCCATTAATTAGAACATTACTACAAATGAACTACATTTTAAGGGATGGTTTTGATAAGTTTAGATTCATCATTTGGCTAAATCCTTTATTCTTTAAAAAGAAATTGATGTTTTAACCGCACAAAACTCTGCGAAATTATTGGAACAAGAAACATTCGCTCTAATGGATATCGACACAAATGAAATCAAAGAAAGATTCGCCTTAAAATATGTGTCAATGCAATCAATGTCTTTGCTTTAAAGTAATAATCCTGGCACAAAAAAGTGAAAAATCTACGACTAAAAACAAAAAAATTAAACATAAATTTTCTTACCCTTGACCTCCATGACCACATGAAGAGGCTAATCTTCGTGATATGAACATAAAACAAATTACTGCAATATTTCTAACTG
This sequence comes from Hetaerina titia, assembly GCA_037158775.1. Classification (NCBI taxonomy): domain Eukaryota; kingdom Metazoa; phylum Arthropoda; class Insecta; order Odonata; family Calopterygidae; genus Hetaerina; species Hetaerina titia. Next base: position 27,908,191 of record CM073776.1, on the reverse strand, counting down.
CACAGGCCATAAAAAAATTATTATTTCACAATTTAATGTATTCACTAAGAATTCGGCCCGAAATTTATCTTTGCATGTAAATTGAACGATAAAGTTTTAAAGCTTTAATTTTTCACCACTAGGTGTTCATCAAGGGAAGATGTACCATCGCGTTGAAAATAAGCAGGGCAGTGTTTTCGAAATCAATTATGTATAGGGTTCAACGCCAGGGTGTACTGAATCTTCAGTCATTACCCACAGTAATAGAGTACGACTTCCCGCATCTTATTTCTCCTCACATTCAAAACTTATATTGAAGCATCGATGTAAGCCGTAAAAGAAGATATATGAAAGAAGATGCATTCAGTCAGTGAATCTTTCCACGTCACAGAGAAGGCGAAATTTTTACTTTAAGAGCATTAGTAGCATTGAAAGATATTTGGGCTTAGAATTGTTACTGATACGTGAGCATACATTGGTTCATATAACTGAGGTCTAAAAGAAGAAATATTTTGTCACATGAATACCTACCGGAAATTTGTCGTAATTTGGATAGGTATTCAAAATACTCAAAGGAGCGTAGGAGGAGTAAGACTGAAAACTTTTGATGGTAAATCACAAAACCTTAGTAGTTTTATGCGTAATTTTTGGTATCAAGTATTCCGATGGGATGAAAAATTGCAAAGACGTGAAATAATTTGTACTTTTCTAAATTTTCAAGTAATTTTCCTAAAATTAGGCGATACCTACAACAACGGACTACACAGTTGAACCTGATAGCAGTGTGGTAAATAAATCTATATAAATGTACAGTCTAATATTTTGATGAATATAATAAATGCTTCCTTCATTAATACCATACTCTAATGGAATTTTGACATAATGGCAAATACAATAGCCCTACTTCTGGAGAAAAAAACTTGCACATTTTACAATGTGATCAAGTGTTAGTACTCACATACGACTATCCTTGACCCAGTTGGAATTTGAATAATGAATACGTAGCTGTCCACATACCTGTAAATAAAAAAAATGAACTGTTAATTAAACTCGAAAAAAAATAACATAGCAAAGTAACCGAATTAACTCTTTCTGCTCAAAATTCACAAGAGCCTAAATGGGTATACAAATCGTTGATATTCACCCATAAAGTGGGAAAACATTTAATCAATGACCACTAATTAGGTTTTGTTCACAGAATTAATTGGCAAAATTCATTTAGGAATTCTTCATATTAAGGGTGTATCAAAATTTAACTATATTAACCTAATTCTGTCTAAAAATTGCGGTCTCTATCATTTCATTATAAAATGAATTTCTAATTCAGTGCCGTTACTTGGAAAACAAAAGATTGGATAGCCGAAAATTAGAAAATGCAAACGTAGAAATAAATTACCCAGAAACATTTAAAATCATTTGCAAATTGCAAATGGAGATTTACACAATCATCCCGCTATTTCCACGAAATCACAATACCAAAGGTATAAGCCCTATTTTTCCTTTCTCATGTATTACAGGGTTCGTCCGGGAAATACGTGTCTTGATAAATAAGTCTTTTTTGACAAAAGGGGAGTCGTCCACTACGAATTTGTACCTGAACGACAAACTATAAATGCTGCATTTTACGTCAAAGTGCTCGACAGCCTTCGAAAACGAGTCGCCCGCGTCCGGCCAGCGATCAAAAACATCTGGCGGCTGCTTCACGACAATGCGCCGTCTCACACCGCACTTGCCGTGTCGGACTTCTTGGCCAAGCACGGCGTGGCAACGCTGCCGCACCCGCCCTACAGCCCGGACTTGGCACCACCGGACTTCTTTCTGTTCCCGAAGATAAAGAGGAGTTTGAAAGGAACGCGATACGGGACTTTGGACGCCGTCAAAGAGGCCGTGACGAAGTGTCTTCGAGAGGTTCCCGATGATGCCTTCGCGGAAGCGTTCCAGGAATGGGAACGCCGCTGGAACAAGTGTATCGACTCACAAGGGTCCTATTTTGAGGAATATTAGCTTAAGATATGTAAAAGTGTAATACATTTTTTTTCCTGAGCTCAGTACACTTATTTTCCGGACGAACCCTGTAGTAGACACTGTTTCCAGGTAACACCAGAAAATATTACGCAAGCAAATAATAAAATTACCATCTGCTAAAATACTGTTTGTGGAATAGTATCAATTATTTCGGTGATCAGGAAAACTTCCGTTTCGAATTACCATTAGACCAAAGTAACATGGAGTGAAATGAACTAGTTTGACGCCTGAATGCTCGTTCTAGTGTCGCGATATAATATCCGCATTCACCAATGGGTTAGTACAACTATGATGTTTCAATCCATATTCAATCTTGAATACACATATTTTTAAACATCAGGGACCATTTGGATCACTAATAATATTCGAAAACAAATTGACGTTAAAAATGTTCCGTTGTGGGTCTGTATTTTACAACCTGAATTTGAAAAATCAAATTGTATTCCGCGGTTTCAAGTAAAACATATTGTTTGAGAAAAGACGATTGCAAGTAAGAAATAGTAATGCTAACTAAACAATAAAATTACAAACAAACCCATATATATAGCTTTATATACAGATATATGTATGTGCATACATTCACATTGAATAGATATAAGGAAAAGGGATGGTAGTAGTGTTCGCCATTCGGCGAGTTTTCATATTTGAATAAATATGTGTGTATATATATATATATATATATATATATATATATATATATATATATCCAAATCCATCCATCCATAAACCTACCTTAAACGGTAGATTACCTAATAATATATATATATATATGCGGGTCGCGGTGGTCTAGTCGGTAGAGGGTCTACTGACCGGAGGGTCCCGGGTTCGATTCCCGGGCAAGGCACTATGGGCACCTGCAGCTCCACCCAAGCTAGTTGATTTTTCGGTTACCAGGTCTTCCTGGGAAACCATAACCGGCACAGGGAAAGGAACTGGCCCCCCTACCCTGATGTGTGATTATTCACACGCCGTCGGGCTAGGTACATGGGTGAGCTCTACCATCACCTACTAAACCGACCTTCGGGTGGATTACTGTGTTTATGGTTGTATATATATATATATATATATATAACTCAAAATAAATAAAGGTCTGACCTGAAGAAGGCCTCGGAGTAGGCCGAAAACTTAAACAATCTACAATGTGAGTGTCTTTTTACGTGTTATCTATTTATATATTTATATTCAAACTCGAAAATCAAAGTGGAAGGTCCGTGGTCCAAATCCCGGATAAAGAAATATTTTTAAATTTGTGATCTGCTCAAAACCGCCTTCCCCACCTTTCCTGTGTTGGTCTTTTATGTGTTTTCCTATCCCCTTACCTTATATGTATATTTCTATGTGCGAAAATAATATATATATATATATATATGTGTGTGTTATAAGCAGTCGGATGGTATTATTTCCATCATGAGAAGCATTTCTGCACAGCTGAACTCGTTCCACCCGACACAAAGGCTTCATTCTCCAACGTATGTAACTCAAGTACTGCAAGATCTCCTCTTGAACTCAAGCCAAACGTGAAATACCTCCGGTGTCGCCATTAATGAAAGTTATTTTTAAAAATAGTAAGCACCATCTCGAAGGAGATATATCTGCGACGGAACCATCTTCCCGTCAAACTACTTTGGCGAAGGAAACTTGAAGGTTTTTAATTCCGATCGGAGATGAATTTTTGAAATCGATTGGGAAGTTGCTCTCGTCAGCCGAAAATAACCCATAGGGAGAAAAAAAATAAGCAAACGAAGCTTCCCTTGGCTACACATTTTTATGGATCGAAGAGCAATCAACCTAAGCACAATTTTACGCCCGCGTAGGAAACAAGACGGAGGAAAGAAGGGTGGTGCGTGAAGGGGGCAGGGGAGGACAGAAGACACAAGGCACAGGAGCAAGCCTGCACGTAGTAGACTCCACCGAACAAACAAATATCGTTCACCGTTGCGAATTGCCTCACCTGTGAACTAAACTAGCGAGCGGCAGAGCAATAAAAGTCAAGGAAATATGCATGCTCGCGCGGGAAGTAAAAAATAATACATCATAAAGGAAATAGGCCAAGCGGAAAATGTAAACAAGATGCTCCAAACCAACACCTTTTCTATTTCATGCGTTGAAAATGCATAGTAACTCTATGGACTTCTTCTCTATGATCTCAAAAGTAATCATGTATTCAGGTAACCCATCCAAATCCTTGATAAACTCTGAACATAACGCTTCTCGCAGCAAGAAATAGAAATTAAAATGACCACCGTTAAACGATCGAGGAACACCTCTCAGTGGAACATGTAATTGCCCAATGTGCAATTCCTTTTCACCATGTTTTTCTTATGCAGTTGGTGACCTAATGGTTAATACCTTCTACCGCACACCTTTATGGCAGATTGTAAGTGAAAAATCTTGTCGCACACAGATGCAGGTGAATTAGTAAAACAATTGATCGATATCTATTAAACCTCGAAAGAGAATTTCAAATAAATAAATTTGACTCTACATATCGTGAGAATGTTAATGTTTCTTAAGAACAGGATAAAAAGCAAATTTATGGGAAACTATGAGTTTCCGGGAAATAATGTAAACGGAATGAAACATACTGCGGTAGCATGTACATACACATCGATCGATTCTACATGGTCATGCAGAGCAATAACTACATGCATCACATGTTAGCGTAGCCGTGAGCTCGTTCAAACATCCCTCATGAGCAACGAGTCCATTTTGGCATGGAAAAATGGTAGGTTAATGGTGTACTAATTGAAGAACCCCCAAATTAGGATCAGATATCAATTTACATAAAACTAAGTTATTAGTAGAAACAGGATGTATCATAGCCTCTTTCCATAATCGACCGCCATTGACTAGATATTGTAAAATTGTTACAGTTAGCCTCGAGCTGTATCGTTGATATGCATATAATCCACCCGTTTACATAATTTTCTTTTGCCCTTGTAAACTTACGATTTATTTGGCTACATGCATATTCCGTGGAGGTCTTTCAATTAACAAACTTGGCCACGATTTCTGTTCCCATTGCTCTTTTGTCCCCATCGATTGTGAATACATACGCAGACTCCACGTGGGCAGCGTGATCCTTCTAATTGGTGATAACACGACTTTCGAAATCAATGCGCTTTCCAACCCATCTCATCAGGACCAGACCGGTATACTGGGACGAGTAAGAAAGGCTAATGGGGAGAGGGGGCGAAGAAGAGGTTATGTAGATGGGCATTGGTCCCAGACGACTTGGCTGTAAGGTTTCAATCGACTGCCGAATTGGAATTTTACCCTCGAGAGCGCTGAGGGTGAGGTCTGGGTCGATTCGCAGTCGTGTGGAGAAAGGGGGCAGGAGAGAGGTCAGTGGGTGGTGGGTTGGAAAGGAAAGCGGGAGGTAGTGTACAGAATTTAGAGGGGAGGAAAAATAAATGATTGCCGAAAAGGGTTGGGCAAACAAAAAACATGGAGGGGTGAAATTCAGGTTTAACTGCGCTCTTTCATTCGAATCGATACAAAGAGGTATGGCAGGGAATGTAGGAAAAGGGAAACAAATTTTTTCGGAAAAAAAATAAAGCTAAAAGGTTACGGAAATGCAAACAGAAATTGTTTGAAATACGAGGGGCACGGATCTGTTAGCAATTCAAAATAATTACAAATTAATCAAAAGAGCACAATGCAGATCCCCGAATTCAATGCATGGCAATCCAAGCAAAGGTTAAATTAAATATTTCTAAACAAAGCCACAAAAAAAGTTAAAAGTTTATTTCTTTTCTAATTAAATTTATGACAGATATTTAAGCTATCTCATCATTGGGTTAACGTTCATAATGAATAATTTTGTTCTTCAAACATCGCGTGTAAAAATAAAACAATTAAATTCACTCCAATTTTGAATTGGTTTTACAAATTTTAGGGATATCACAATAAACGGTCGGAATATGTCCTCCAGAAATGTCAGTTGCTCTTAATGAATATTCTGGAATATGAAATTTCCAAAGAACCATTATCGTAATCAATATGCCAAATACTGCGCGAATTTTAAAATTAAAAATAGAAAAATGCAAATGTATTCCCGCTTTTTACTGAGATTTTATTTAATCCTTTTTACGTCGTTCCTTTTCAAAACTTTTTGCTACAGAAAACGATTTATAATCGCCCTAATATTCGAACTAATAGTAACCAATCTAAAGCAGAATGCACGAAAAGTATACACATTAATGATCCAAATTAGACAAATAAAAACTATGGCAAATGATATTGACGCCTACCGCCATCTTAGCGACCATATTAAATTAATAGCATTGATTTTGCTCATCTAATATCTTCTTTAAGTCAAAACTTGAAATACAAACTTGGCAAATTGAAAAATATCATGACTACGTAAACATTAGTTTTTATTGATTTATTATTGAAACAGCACGCAACGATAACGAAAATTAAGGGCAAAGTTGGAGTCAAAACTATAAACATAATAGTCGTCTTAATTACATTAAGTTTAAAATGTGCTTCAGTTGGTGAAACGTCATCTTTCCTTAGTATCTGGAAACTATACGATTTTCGAACCCCCGTAAACTGTTTTTTTCTTCATTGATGTGGGTATACCAATCCAGATAAAATGTATCTCTATAAATAGGTGTTCAATGCAGACCAATTTTATAGAATTTTCAGGAAAGCTGAATTAAAACTGATTTTTGAAATCAACTCCCAAGACAATAGGCATAAATAAGCTCTCATAAGTTATGGGAATTTGAATAAACACCCTACATGAAACAGCGGGCATAACAATGGCATTTCCATCGAAAAAACATACAAAACATTAATTTCACCCATTTTTTCTGAAATACACAAAGGTTTACTTTAATAAATTAAGAGAAAACTTAAATAAATATGTATCAAACTCTAACCATGTCTAGGAAGCTTGAAATTTTAATCGATGTAAAATGGCTGAAATAAAGCATGATTTCCTGAATATTTTAAGTAAAATTATCTGAATATTATATTCATGATACAAAGAAGATCTTGCTTGAAGTTTGAAGGGATTTCGAGTAAATCTAAATAAAATTCACTGAAAACAATAAAAAACATTCATTTGAAAAATCCTGATGGTACCACCCTTTCAAATGAGGAATCTTGATGATATATTTCTGAGGAATGGTGAATAAAAATACAAAAAGGGGCGAGGAATTTACATTTAAATTCACATCGTCCACTAAAAGGAAAAAATAACCACTGCTCTAGTACTTAAATGCAGAGCCGTATGACCCCACAGACCTATGTGACCCAATTAACTTTGAGGAAAAAAATTTAAAATATCGAGGACATCCTTCTTAAGCAAAACTTTCCAAAGAGCATCATTAACACCATATCACATTCAGGCAAAACAATCGTATCGCATCTTAATTCTTTAGCCATAAAAATAATACCCACACATTATCCCAAACCTCTCTCACAGGTCTGCCATCAACTAATACTCGTAGCAACCAGCACATCAACAATTGAAAAACACAAAAGCCACTGATTACATAATAAAATTTGGGAAAAGAGTAAGTCGACATACAAGCGGCACATCACAAATGTCAACTGTCACCGTGCATTCATCAGTTAGTGAGCACACTGGTTTCAAATTATTGGCGTTGCGACGGAAGATACGTTAGAAATACACAAAGCGATAAATTTTCTAAATTTACGAAATTTGGGGTGATTTTCAGCGAGTATTTTGAATGAAAAAGGTTTGTTGTTTTAATTTTGAGATATTGCTGAAATGAAGACATTTTGCTGGTTTTCAGCTACTTTGGTTTTCACTGAATAGGAATTTTCAGTGTTGCATAGTCAAAAACATTTGGGCTGATTATCATAAAGTTTTTTCTGTAAAAAAACTCCGAGGGGTATTATTCATGAGAACTTACTAAGTTTAAGACATCTGGCTGATTTTTTCAGTAACCTCTAATTTGACCGAAAATTCCTTTCTGAACGGTAGACGACAGAAGAGATCGTGCTGAGGTAGAGGACTGCGGCTTAGGAACAGGAAATGACCGGGTGTGAAAGCAATGGAAGTTCTACAAGAGACGGAGATTAATGATAACCAAAATTTGTTTACACACTACAATAACCGTAGGTATACATAGAAAATACCCGAAAAATAGAAGAAAATGGAAGGATATAAAAGACGAATTAGGCTGAAGAAAGCATACAGGGTTCGTCCGGAAAATAAGTGTCTTGACAAATAAGTCTTCTTTGACAAAAGGGGAGTCGTCCACTACGAATTTGTATCTGAACGACAAACTGTAAATTCTGCATTTTACGTCCAAGTGCTCGACAGGCTTCGAAAACGAGTCGCCCGCGTCCGGCCAGCGATCAAAAGCATCTGGCGGCTGCTTCACGACAATGCGCCGTCTCACACCGCGCTTGTCGTGTCGGACTTCTTGGCCAAGCACGGCGTGGCAACGCTGCCGCACCCGCCCTACAGTCCGGACTTGGCACCACCGGACTTCTTTCTGTTCCCGAAGATAAAGAGGAGTTTGAAAGGAACGCGATACGGGACTTTGGACGCCGTCAAAGATGCCGCGACGATGTCTTCGAGAGGTTCCCGATGATGCCTTCGCGGGAGCGTTCCAGGAATGGGAACGCCGCTGGAACAAGTGTATCGACTCACAAGGGTCCTATTTTGAGGAATATTAGCTTAAGATATGTAAAAGTGTAATACATTTTTTTTCCTGAGCTCAGTACACTTATTATCCGGACGAACCCTGTAGAGAATTGAATAGTGAACTGAGGAGGGAAACTAATAGGTTAAAGCAGCAAGGTGGAATGCGCAGTTCAAGGATGTGGAAATTGTACTAAGGAAGAGTGAAATTTCTGCACTATGCAGAAAGGAAAAAGTATTGTCAGAAAGAATGAAGGAAAAATCATCGTGACGGTATGTTGGTACTTATGTCTCTCATTTATGCCAAATTGGCTGAACTGAACATTCAAAACTTAATACTAAACATTCAAAATGGCGGAAATTTTCGGCATAAGTGAGAGAGATAAGTACCAACATAACCCCATAAAAAATGGAAAATTAAATATACATAACCCGCGGAAATTAGAAATTCGCGACACTTTTTGAACAGACCTTGTACATGCATTGTTATACAGTCTGCGTCCATCAAAATCGTACCTTGACCAAAAGAACACCAGCAATAATAATAATACCTTGTCCCTGCATGGATATAATCAATGATCTTTTTCTATTTTTTCAATTGAACGGATTTTATAGAATCTATAATACTAACTGTGGATTAATTAAAAGAGCCTAAATATAATATTATCGCTTGTAAAGAGTAAAATATATTATATCGCAAACATTAATGTAATGTTTTGTTATTTAGTCAGCCAAGAGGTTATATTTATTGCTGGTCGTATTATAAAATCAGTATGATAGGCATTGAATGATGGATGAAGCAATGTAAAAAAACAAAGTTTAAGAGAATTTCGAGAAGGAAGCAGGCTAAGTTAATCGTTAAAATAGGAGGGAAAAAAATAGAGCAGGAGGAACAGTTATCTTGGAAGTTTTGGACCAAGTTGGTCACAGCAGAAGGAACATCAGAAAAAGAATTGCATTATGCAAAAAAGCGTTGTCAAGGATGAGGGAGGCGATGACAGACACATTGAAGAAGGTTAAGAAGAGATTAGTCAAAACTTTAAGGTAGAGCGTGGCTTTTTATGTTATGAAACTTGTCGTTGGAGAAAGACGATAGGCTTAGAGTGGAGGTTTTTGAAATATGGGCGTGAAGGATGATGGAAATAGTAAAATGTACGAAAAAGGAAACATACAAAGAGGTACTGAGTATGATATGAGGCGAGGAGAGAGAATTGTTAGGAAAAATTCAAAGGAGGCGGGAAAAGTGGATGCAGAGCATTTTAATTGGAGATGGAATGTTGAAAACTGTTGGAGAAACGTTGAACAGGGGATAGCTAGGGAAAGGAAAATGACAGGCAAGTTGTAAGGAATGAAGGAAGGTAGAAAGGTATACAGAATTGAAAGTTTTATTGTAAAGTAGGGTGTCATGATGTGTCCTTTTAGATGAAGCTAAGAAATGTAGCAATATTAAGTTGGTGCCCGTCCAAAACCTACATTTAACGGTAGACTACCAAATAATAACAAAATAAAAGAGAGGTGACTCGTTTACCAGATGGAGAACCATAAATTCTGAAGACTATATCCTTGAATGAGAATGTTTCGAGGACATGTGTTAGTGGGTGCCAATGCTTAAATGACATATTTTATTGATGTACCAAAACATTCAGCTTTTAAAATTTAATGTCAATAATATTGTATTGATGAGCCAAAATTTTAAACAAACGTCGGGAAAAGTAATTCGGTGATGCACTATTAAATACCTTTCTTTGGTTAATTTATTGGAAAATTACGAAAATGAAAGCACAAAGAATAACATAAAATATAGTTTACAAAAATTTAAAAAAATAAACCTACGAAATACACAAATGAATATCATAGAGAAACCAAATCAAGCTGTTAAGACAATGATTTAGTTTCATTCCAACTGTTCTTTACAGACAAAATTTACTTGGATGTGGTTATACTTTATGATTGTTTACATCGTTGTTTGCTGGAGGTTCCTGTAGCGCACTTTCCAAATTTTTTTCGTTTCCGCTAATCTTTAAAGAGGATTATACCATCAAAGTGCCAAAATTATCAGGAATATGCTCACAGTGGGTTTTTAACGTGTTCTTTTTTCGGCATTATAAAAATCGTGTATAATTCCTTGCTTGATATGAAATAGGCCATTTTTAATGGACTTTAAAGTCGAGGCGCCACCTTTTTGATATAAAAAGCCATTCCAAGCTGTGCAACTCATTTGATTTAACAAAATAAAGCATTCCAGAATAAAAAATAATTCCTTAACCTTATCCGAGGATTTATTCTAGAGGATGAGAGATAATGTATATTTTTTACTGCTTTCGAGAGTTAATATAACACTATGCGCGATGGATATCAATGGAATTTCGGTGGTTATGAACACATAATATTCATTAGAGCCCCACCTACCGCATACGTTAGAATTGACGAAAAGTGGAATATCAGTTCCGAAGAATAAGTTAGCGTACTTCTATCATATGGAGGGTGAGAAAGCGACTGTTACATTATAATTATCACAAAAATTATTTGTTTCTTAGTTAATATTTGTGTCCACTACTGTTTCCTACTGACTTTTTCTCAAGGCAAGATTTCATATTATTTTAAAATAATAAATCATTTGTACTAACTATCGTTTCCCGTCTATAGCCTCAGATCCAACAAAGCGGATATAATATTAGTTTTTGCCAATTCTTAAATACTTAGATTATTTGCATACACTACAATGAGTGGAGCTAATCCCTGGAGAATATCATAGTTTTCTGACTCGGTAGGCTTTTCATAAATATCATTACCCCCGTCATACTGGAAGGAGGTCTTTTTAGCAGTGATGTTGAAAATATACACGTATTATTACCCCCATCGTGCTATAGGTAGGAGAGATCATGCTAATAAAATGAGAGGGATTAATTGTAGAGCAGATAGATTTGAGATGTCAGTTTTTCTACGAACGATAGGGGATCATAATAACATTGTTCGACCGCGAAAGGGTAATGTTCGAGTAAAATTATTCTGGTGTGTGTTCACCCCCTGCCACACACCCTGGCGGTGGTATGCAGGGTATATAATAATAAAAATAAAATTTTAAAACAATAAATTTGAAATTCTACGGCACTATAAATATTGCTCTTCCTTAGAATTATCATACAACAGATGTCTCGTCTAATATTCCTTGTTTCATATGTAGTGCTAAAACATTGACACATTACAAGAGAAAGAGTACAGAAGGGCTGTCAAATTTACCCCCTCTGCATCCTCTAAAAGTGCAGAACTAAGCTAGGGAATGACTAGCGGCATGGAGGTTAGTAATTGAACAACTTTCCTAACTTATTATTATTTTTTTATCCTTCGGTAACCAATCTTCGCCTATATTTTGCATGGCAATTTACTACTTGCTGTGTTAAAAATTTGGCACATTTGCGTGACAATCGCGTGGCCACGGATTTTTCGTCTGGAGGTCAAAAAATGGGATTCCAGAGCCTCTACAAAGGCATTAAAAAGGAACCATGACCCTCGTTACCTTTTCATGTGACTGCGTTTTATGCTCTTACCCCTGCATCCCAACCCTTTCCTCCATGCCACCTCCTACAAAAGCAAAAAGGTTGACCTTCTCTTACCTCTGGATCAAAGAATTAGTGAAAACGTTCACACTTTCAGCATTAACATTCGTTGAAAATATTTAAAACATCAAAAAAAAAAACTAGTGAGAAACAAAGGCTAAAGCATTTACCAGAACCAGCAAAACTAAAATTGGGCAGATATTTCGAAATATGGATCCCTTTCCTTATTGAAACCTTCTTTCTTCAAAAATACTGAGGAAATTCTTTCTTTACTTCATTTAGTATAGCGTGCCAAAACGATAAAGTGCGAGACGCTTACCATTCGCGAGCGTACACAAAGCTGAATATAGTATAACTCTGTTTGATGAAGAAACAATTTATCAAAAACAACTTGATGTACCAAACCATACCACAAAACATAATATTTTCATTTTAAAATATTCATTCTAAGACGACTTTTAAATACCTAATAAGCTGTAATTAATTATCTAGCTATTAATAAGAAATATTAAAGAATGATTGCGTTGTTGTCTTTGGGTTATATAGATTTCATTAGAGATTTAAAGGTCACTATTCTCGGGTTTACTCATTCCCATTCAGTAATGTGAACGAAATCGTGTAAATATATAAATAATGTCTACCCTATCAATTTGTCTACTGGTCTAGAAATATATCATTATAAAATTTTATAAATATGAAATTCAATTAGTTTCTAACAGATAGTTGACACGATAAAATAAAATGCTATTTAGGGTACAACATTTTATTCTTGACCTGGGAATTTTTTCCCTCGGAATGTACGTATTCTCAATCCTCGTATTTGTCAAGTATTCCTGGTTGTACTCCCAACTCAAAATCCACTTTAAACGTCATTGAAATGCTTGGACAACGAAAATACGCCAATGGTCGGACGAGGAAATCTCCAGCAACCGATCGAGCCCCGTAAATCATTATTTACCTATTAAATTCTCACCGTTTCCTCACCCTTCCTATCTCCCCACTTCAACATCATTAAACACGGAAAATCCTCCTAGAAATTATATTCAAATAAGGTAATAGAATCATTTAAGCCAATCGTTTTCTTGTACTGAGAAACACCAATTGCAATGATACACCTGTATGAAGAACCACTCATAAAAATATGCCATAACTAAGCCCCGAGGTCAAACCAACCCGAAGAAATCGTTAATACTATATTATCATGGTGTTAAAAATACACGGGAACGAAGGGAGGTTTAGATTAGGAAGGAAACTTGGCCATCTCTCTGAGGCAGAAACGATCGTTAGATGAAAACGCAAAACCTAAGATCTATGATCATGTAGTATCATCCGGAACATTTTATCTAAACCATGCATACTCGTAAATGCTTGCCTAAGGTCTTTTACAAATTTGTGCGTAAATAACCATTACGGTTTGCAATGAGTTTTTAGTATCCCATTATAAAAGATAGTGTGGAAGCCTATTGTGAATGGAGTTCGATTCCGGAGGATACAAGTTCAAATAAGAATGTTTCTGAACACATTAAACTTTACCCGAGTTCTATAATTGTTACCGGGATATCATATCTCCCAAGAAACTGCAGAGAGCATAGAAACGGGAGCTGTTTCATCTACAGTGAAAGGAATTTCATTTACTGTAAAGCTTAGCAGAAGGTGAACTTAGCCCTCCCCAGTTAAAAATAATTGCAGGTAATAACTGTAGTTTCTCAAATAAAATGCCATGTGGGAGGTTTTTCTTGAAAGCTATTTTTACAATGGTAAGGTGATTAGAAGAAAAGACAATAGGAGTATAATAACCAAATCATTACAACTTAAAATGCTGTTTTCACTTCTGGCTAAGTTTTTAATGCCCGCCAGCATCTACTTTATCATTAATATATCTCTTATAGTCTATCGATGAAAGTAGGTTTTAAATGGACTTTGATTGAGCACAGCTGTGCTTAACCTCGTCTAACAACAAGACACCACCTGATACCACAAACTATAGTAAAGCCTTCATTAATTCCGCATATATCCAACATCTTTCCTTCTCCAACATGCCAAACCTTTTCCTCCCACTGCCTAGGCTAATTTTCTCCCCTTTATCACAACCTTCAACATCCCTAATGCCAATTAAAACTCTGCATTTCCTACCTTCTTTGTATTTAACTCAGTATTCCCTTTCCTTTCACACCATGCCTAGCACAGAATCTTTTTCATATCCGTCCATTTCGCCTTTCCCACCCTTCTCCGAATCGAAATCTCAAAAGCTTCATGTTATCTTTTTTCAAAGAGCGCTTTACCGCATTGCACAAAATCAAACTCCATATTAAATTTTTAATCAGTCATTTTTTAGTATTCTTACTCAGTGTCCCTGTCATCAAATCCCTCCTACTTGAGATATTTTCTTTCCCTCACTCAATTCTCCTTTCCATATATTTTCACCATGGCCATCATGCCCCAAAACACTGCGAATTAGGATTAAATGTCCCTCCTGCTTTGGTTTTCACCTCCTATTTGAACGTTTAACTTATTCTTCCTCTTTCTCTAACGCCTCATCACCTTTATTTTGTTTAATCAATTCTCTTCACACTGATTAGTTGATGACCTCATCAATGATTGTTACCTCTCGGCGGACTGGCTAACAAATGCTTCATCATTCGCTCATCTAACTGATTTCATGAATTCCCAAGCGAATTTCATTTCTATCTCAAGTTTTCCCCATGCCTCATTTACCATTTCCTCAACGTATACGTTGAAAAGCACGGGTGATAAATGAGCCCCCAGTCTTACACTTCCTAACACCGCCCATCCCGACTCTCCAACCGCCGCACGCCCTCACACGTCTGGGACATGCCCAGGTTGCGGATTAGCTCGCCTTTCCTTTCTATCTACCCCTAACATCTGTACTACGTTCATTAATTCTCCCCAATTTACTCTATTGGACACGAAACAAATCAGTGCATAATAATTGTAATCTATTTTCCCTTCTATTATTGATCTCATTACTGCTACGACAACATGCATACTTCTCCCCTTCCTGAACCCAAATTGATCACTCCCATTTTCCATCCTTTACAAAATTTCATTGATGATCTTAAGAACCACCTTAACTGCAAGCGAATTCCACTCGATCAGTGGTTTCAATTATATGGTAATTCACCAATTGACAGGTTGCATTTTTTTACCAACACATAAAATTATAATCTTTTGTTCAGCCTGATTACTTGTATTTTAGTTTTTTTGAGTTTTAAAATAATAAATAAATTTGCAATTTATTTTATGTGAAGAAAACTTTAGGTACTTTCTGCAAGTGTTCATGTTCTATGGATGCAATAATTTTATGAATCAATGGCAAAGATTTTTGTTCGTTTGGGATTCGCTGATTCATTCCTTCAAAAATAGGGTCCCTACAGTTCAGGAGCAAATGAGCAGTTAAGAAGCTTACGATGACTAGAAGGGTAAACATTTTCATGGAACATCAAAACCTTGATTTTTCTTTTAAATGGATGAGAACCATCTTGAATCTGCTTCTTTCACACCTCTCAATGATGTGAAAGAACCAATATAGTCTAAAGGGGCCAATATTGACGATACGAAGGAATATCTAATTACGCAAAACTGAAAACAATTTCAAATCCCAAGGAATTGAAAAAGTTAAAGAAAGATGGAATGCCATACATGAAATAATAACATTTGAGATTAATAATGAGTCATGAGAGAGAAATTTCTAAAGCCAGTCGAAGTCTATGGGAATTATTGTAATGTTTTGGTGAATTATTAAATGCCCATTAAATAAATGAGCTTTTGAGCTTAAAATTATTGTGAACTTAAGCTGCAATAACGAATTTTAAAATCCTTAACTACGGTAGTGTAGTACACTTTTATTTTCCTTTGGTGGTGTTATCTCCTAATGTACCGTTTCAGACTTTCTTCTACGGTCGCGACTACTCCGGTAGACCAACTTCTCCAGGCTTAGAGGCGAAGCCAAATTCCTCGTATTCTCCTCTCAGTCTCGCCCGCTCTCTTTGTAAGTGGTGCAGCTACCATTTTCCTAATAGCCCATTTCATCTACCCAATACCTTCAAATGGCACCGAGTATCCTTTAAGTGGAACCGCATACCCTCTCAATGTTCATTCCCTATTATTTCATATCGTAGAGCTGGTGTTATTTAGGTGTGTCGATAAAAATGGAATAGGGGAGATAGGTATTTTGAAATAAAAATTATTTCGGTTGGTTACTACGCTGTGTAAAGTGATACACAATTATCCAGTTCTCAGAAAGGCTGGCGTACTTCGTGATCAACCGAAAGACATCGTTGTCTGGTTTCTGGGAGTTGAGGAGAACATTTTGTGAAGGAAGCCTTTGAGATATCGCATTACGTCTGAATCCCTCGTCGAAATTGAAAGGTATTGTCACATCTAAGGATTCTTTCTCGATGTCTCTCATTTGCTCTCCCTATTTATTTCATTCACTTTGAGAAGTATTAACATTTTCGATTTTGCAGCCAATTGTATTCGACTGCTTCATAAATGATAAAAAATTTCAGGCACTTATAAATGTACACGCTGCATTAGATACAAATCAAATATTCCACGGTACGTAGAAATTTATCTAAGTATGAAACAATCCAAAAGGATGCTACAAGTTTAACATAAAATAATAGCCGATTGACTTTTCTTTTTGGAAATTTCACAATTAAAATCAGAAAATTCTCTGGATTAAAAATATCTATGATTCATTTTCTATTTAAATGGTAGAGTTTATCTAAATAAATTATCACAAAAATTGAATTTCAAATTATGGAATGGGTGAATTCGGATATTCTCAATTAAATTTAACTTACATAATAATTGCTATTATCAATAATCATGAGCATAAATCCAGGATAAAAAATGATCCGGTGGAGTCGAGCCATTTAGGGATTCTGATTGTACATTCATCAATCGATCTGCCACCAACCAAGAGCGCAAGCACACACAGTCACTTCTATATTAGTATATAGGCTCATACACATATCAATGTACAAACCTATACAAAATATAGGTTATCCAAAAGGGGAAATTAAATCATTTGAAATCTCGAGGAACGTAAATAACATCATTCCTGTATAGTCATTGTTCACATCGCTTCCTTAAAGGGAGGTCAAGTAAAATATTTCATTTTCGTCCCATTTCATCCGATTTTAGAACCAAGGTGTAATGACGGCAGAAGATTCTTTAAAAAAGTTATATATATATATATATATATGTATATATACAAATAAAATTTGTTCGCCGTATGGCGGGATTTTCGTGTTTGAATATGTGTTCGGCCAATGTGGCTCGTCTCTTCTTCTGGCTATGCGTGCCATGAAACGCACCGTTTCTATCCTTTATAATATTTTATGAATGCTTTTCTACTATCCTTTCCTCTTCTTGTGTGCCGTCTATTTCTCCTTTGGAGGGTGAAAAAGCTCCCTAACGCCATCTCTCGGGCAACAACAATAGGAGCACTTTGGCGCTTTATAATATCACAGATCCCAGTGTAAATTTGGTTGCCTTAAGGAAATATTTTTACATTTGTGACCATCTCAAATCGGCCTTTCCCACCTTTCCTGTGTTTGTCTTTTAT
The DNA here is from genome assembly GCA_037158775.1 of Hetaerina titia. Taxonomy (NCBI): domain Eukaryota; kingdom Metazoa; phylum Arthropoda; class Insecta; order Odonata; family Calopterygidae; genus Hetaerina; species Hetaerina titia. The sequence continues at coordinate 27,890,409 of CM073776.1, read as the reverse complement.
GTGTTTTCCAATCCCCTTTCCTTATATATCTATTTCTATGTGTGAGAATAATATATATACATAAAAAACTTAGACAGTAACACACAGCACGAGAACACATAAAAAGAACACTCACAATATATTAAGATATATATATATATATATATTGTGAGTGTTCTTTTTATGTGTTCTCGTGCTGCGTTACTGTCTAAGTTTTTTATTCAATACTTTCGTGTTACTTCGAAGAAATCATATACATATATATGCATATATGTATATATGTACGCGTCAGTCAGTCCTAACTAATCTTCTGATGAAGACGGAGCTGAATTCCGTCAAAATGATCAAGAAATAACGTGTGAGCGTTCCTTTTATGTGTTCTTATATTGTGTGTTACTATCAAAGTATATATATATACTTGTATATATGTACCCGTCTGAGCCAGGAAAGAATGGTATACCATAATTTAATAGCTTTTTAATAAACTCAAGCTACTACTCATGCCATAAGTATACTGGATGAAAGAGCTATGAAGTACACATTGAGTAGCTTCAGGTGTGATGTAGTGGAAGTCGAAAATAATGAGTAACTGATCGTAGGAGTTTCCAACTTGATATAAATGGAAACGTCCTACGATCAGTTATTCGGCTATGAAGTAGCTTTATTAATAAGTAAACGTAATTACTTTTATAGCAAGGTAAATGGCACAATGGTAAGAAATGTGGTCGCATTATATTTTATAAAATTGGATTCCAGAACATAGCAAAATTTTTATCTTTTTTTCCACATCCTTTGTTACAAACCTTCTATTAATTCCATTAATAATAATTCGTCGTGAGAATATTAATGTTTTTACATGAATAATGCATAAAAAATGCTTCAAAATGTGTATTGGTTAGTGAATTTTAATTTTAAAAGGCAGATACTATTTCACAAGCAATATTTTCATCCAGGCCACTTATCCCTGATTGCTAACCTAATGAGATCCGTCAACTAAATAACACCGGAGTGTCAGTCCTTTCCGGCTTCGTAAGTGTATGTTCATACGCTCATTGCATGTGATGTCTGCATCGTTGCGATAGCCGGAGAAGTTATGTGATAGAAAACCCAACTTAGAAAAATTTTCTCCCTTTTTCATGTCCTATATGTACCTAAAGTAACCTCCAGCTACCCGCCAGCACGTATGAAGCAGGAACACTAGGCCATGATCAATCATCGTATAAGAGACTTTCCACCCGTTTCCAAATCAATTATTTGAGACGTCAAGCCTTCTATTGCACATGGAGCCGTTACTCTGAAACCATTAAAAATAGGCTCATGAGACACGTTTCCTCACTTATGGCAGGAGATTTCGGCCTGGTTTTAACTCTTCTATGATGTATTGGTAAGTATATAACCGGATGTTTTCATCGATATATCTTGATTATTTCAATAAATGAATGATATACCATCTAAGAATACGTCTATCAGTTTATTAATCAAATGTTAAAATTGAGGATAACAAGACAAAAAAGAAAATGCCCTTTCCTTATTCTTGAGTCATATCCATGTGAGATAATGTTCTAAAAAAAATGAGTACGTAAACTGCTACGCGGTATGTATGAGCATTACATCAGGGAACTTGAACCAAGCCAAACATTGACCTGGTTCAATCCCAATCGTTCGGGAGATGATCCTAATTTGAACTATCGCCAGGGACAACCTAGCTAAAGTCGACAGCTTGTTACATAAACGACTTATGATATTAATGTAAAAATCTGCATGACTCAGCAAACATGAATCGAAGGAATAATATATTCGAGAAAGGAAGTAATGGGGATCTGTAAATGCCCACCATATTGAAGCGTACTACGGAATTTCACATTTATATTATAATTATGGAATACCAAGCTCTTATAATGACGAAATGCTTTTCATAGAAGAACTTGATAGAGGATTAAGGCCATTATTTTGATTGAATATATTTTTCTTCGACAGATACTTTTGTTTGCCGTAATTCCCCAGGGTAATTTCTATATACTTTGTATTGTTATATACTATTTCTATCTATGCTTGTATGTTTCACTCAGGTACTTTTTTCAATGTTACACACAGATATGCATTATTAGTAGTGGTAGTTATAACTAGGGTGCGTCAACTATAAAGGTCAATTTGCGATATACATTTCATTCAAGACGTGTCTTTGATAATGCAAAACTAACAGGGTGGATGCTGATTCTCTAAAAATTCAAATTTCCCCGTTTTTCCCCGATTTTTCCGATGAATGTTTCCGATATTTCGCCACAGTGCTCGAATACCTATAAGGCAATTTTTGTGCATTTGCGCAGCGAAACGCTGAGAGTATTACTGGCAACGAAGTAATAGGTCCGACTGTAGTTTTAATGTTTTCCGGGGCTTGCAATCTTGTTAGCCATGGCCCTAAACGACGGGTCTCATAGTCAATAGGAATATAGTTCTAATTGAGGACTTCCAAATCTTCTCTAATATACCAGAATTTTATTTTAAAAATTTAGTCCTTTTTCCCGAAATTTCCAAATTTTTTAATGTTTAAATATTTCCCGGAATTTTGAACGAAAGCCACTCTCAGAAGAGACCATGAAATTGTGGTTCACAAGAAGACCACAGAAATTGTGATACACCCCCACACAGGCTGCGTTTAAGTAATTCATTGAACAGATTTGCAAAACACTTAAAAATCCTTCAAAGTACTGTCCTTGGGCTTCTACATATTTTTCCAGCGAGTCTACCATGACCAGTATACGCCCTGGAAGGCGTCTTCGGGGACCTCTCACAAGGTCTTTCTTCCTCACGAGTGATTGGATCTCTTCTTTGGATGAAAAACTGCTACCTTTGAAGGGTTCCATGATCCGAGGAAACTAAAAGGAGTCTGCTGGGGCGACGTCAGGACTATATGGGGAGGGAAGCAGCTTTGGCACCTGGTGTTTGGCCAGGGACTCGAGGACTCATAGTGCTTTGTGGCAAACACCTTGGGCACGAGCTTGGCGCACACTTACCTCAACGCTGAATCTTCAGTAATAATGCAAAACATGACAGTAGACGACAAGTTCAGTTCATTGGAAACCATCTTGATACTCAATCGACGGTCAGAGCCCAACAACTCCGAACACGAGCTACATTGTTGTCCGTTATGCCCATTGGCGGCCGCCCATATCGTTGTTCGTCGTGAACCTCTTCCCAGGCCTCATTAAAGACCTTTAAGCACCTCGAAACATGTTAGTAGGACAGAGCAGAATCCCTGTAAGTTTCATGAATCATTTCTTTAGTATCCTCAAGAGATTTTTTCAGTTTAGCACAAAACTTAGTAATCGCGTAACGTTGCTCTATCGACAATTCCATTTTTTTTGTGATACGGTCGGCGCGCAGAGGTTTACAATACGTCCTGCCGCTTCTACAGCTTGGAGAGCACTGAGATTGAACGCACGCAAATCTTATTGTCACTTCCACCTACTCCAAGTGTTTTGATCCCACCCCGACGAATAGGAGCGGCGCTGAAACTTAAATTGCATTACTTTTGGAACGTACCCTGTAAAATAAATTCCGAATGCCGAATGATACAGGGTTCGTCCGGAAGATGAGTGTACTGATTTTTTCCGGATTTTTGACAAAAGGGGAGTCGTCCACTACGAATTTGTACCTGAACGACAAACTGTAAATGCTGCATTTTACGTCCAAGTGCTCGACAGCCTTCGAAAACGAGTCGCCCTCGTCCGGCCAGCGATCAAAAACATCTGGCGGCTGCATCACGTCAATGCGCCGTCTCACACCGCGCTTGTCGTGTCGGACTTCTTGGCCAAGCATGGCGTGGCAACGCTGCCGCACCCACCCTACGGCCCGCACTTGGCACCACCGGACTTCTTTCTCTTCCCGAAGATAAAGAGGAGTTTGAAAGGAACGCGATACGGGATTTTGGACGCCGTCAAAGAGGCCGTGACGACGTGTCTTCGAGAGGTTCCCGATGATGCCTTCGCGGGAGCGTTCCAGGAATGGGAACGCCGCTGGAACAAGTGTATCGACTCACAAGGGTCCTATTTTGAGGAATATTAGCTTAAGATATGTAAAAGTGTAATAATTTTTTTCCTGAGCTCAGTACACTTATTTTCCGGACGAACCCTGTACATCAAAGCGTGGGGTATTACCCTCGGAAAGCACCAAGTTGAATTCTGCCCCGGGTGACATCCTATCCTGGCCCCTTGTACATCTTCCCCCTCCCAAAGGGAGTCAAATCATGCCATCTTACAAATTCCCTTCCAACGGTCCTTGTGACTACCAGAGTGAACTTCTCCTTGCCCCTAAGGCTGTACTCGGTAGAAGTTCCCCCGCTTCCGTTCACATACGTGGGACGTGCCTCTCATGCCTCCGTGTCTACCGCCATTCCACGCGTGCATCGCTTAGGAGCGCATCCTGGCTAATAGTGGTAGGATAAGAAGAGACGTTCAAAGTTGCGAAATAAATACCACTCTGGGTTGTCACTTTAGGAACGCTTTGATGCAGTAGCGTCCGAAATCCAAAAGAACTAAAACAGAAGTGAAATACGTGAAGATGTGCAAGGGGGCGCGGAAAATTTAAAACGATGCGCACAAACTTCAATAGAAAAGGAATCATAATGTTACGGTCTAACTAAAACCTTTTTTATACAATCACTCAAAAAAAATTGCAAAATCAAGGAGTTATTTGAGGAGGTTACCTGATCGCCAAGGTGAAAAAAAAGGTTTATGATGTAAGCTGGAGTGGGAGCTTTATCATTGTCTAAGTAACATCAAATCAACGGAAATTGAGGTAAAATTCAATAGATGAAAATAATATTTTTTTATTAAAAAACCAGTCGCAAATCCGCAAACTTACACTTTATCACGGTTGGTTGCCAACTGTATCTGTGGAAGCACTAACAGCCATCAATAAACTATTTCAAAATAAAGATAACTATGGGATGGTGAGTAGTTAATGTCTTAAATAAGAAGCAGAAACAGGGGCGGATGACCTAAATACAACGTCAGAAAAGGTGCTTCATCAAGGTCAAGGAAATTTTTCTTCCCTATGGATTTCATGCATAATTACAATAAAGCTTTGTCAATGTTTTCGAACACCCTACGAAATACGCCCACTACTTTTCATCGGAATAAAATTAATATGCAGAAAATTCGAAAACTAACGATTTGATCATACTGAATTATGCAATGGAATGGATGGAATTTTATGGACATCGGATACGCAGTCATAATCATAGTTATTACCTCTACATCAATATAAGACACTGTCTCACGAAATCCCCTGATGATTTTGCATTGCAATGAAACCATAGTCGTGAAAAATTAAAAGTCCATCGGAAATTGCAAAGTTAGTCTTCATTCACTTGCATGGGTAATAAATGAAAACTGAGCGGACGGTATAGAACACACAAGTTCTTCGAGACGACGTTACTTTATACGATTGTAGTATTTTGAGCCTGAGAAAACAAAAAAAAATAATTATTCAGAGCACATTCCAGCAACTCGTATTTGATATCCACAGCGTTGGAGATGATTTACGTCCTTTGCACCCATGCATAGGAAACTTCATAGCATCACCGTTTAAATAATAAACAAATAATTCGCCACAGTCTCAATAACTTAAATCATTCAATAATAGGCTTTTAACCAGTTAACGCTAGTTTTTACCGTTGTGTGTGTGTGTGTATATATATATATATATACACATATATATATACCTATACATATATTTATATATATTTATATACATATATCACCTCTTAGCGGTATATATATATATATATATTTGACTTTTGTCTTCGGTTGTTTACTTTCAACCTGGTTTTGGAGGTGTTTTTTCCCTTCAGTTCGCTGAAGAGGGCCACTTTGTGGCCGAAACACGTGTGTTCGAAGCATATCCGCGTCTGGGCTCCACTTGTTTTCAGATTCTCCCAGAAGTTGGGCCCTTTGACTGTATGTATGCGCGCGTTTCTTGAGTGCTAGTGTGTGTGAATGGTCTGTGCTCGTCCTTCGTGGATAGTCACAAAGTGTGTACTTGTAGAACATCCTGCTACCTTTAACGGGGTCTTCTCTACAGCCTCGTGAAGGATTACATTTCCACCTGGAATCTTTAACGGGGTCTCACACCCTCGTGAATGATTACAGACAGGATAGTGTGCGTGTGGCTGTGTATGGTCCCTGGCGTGGATTAATTTCCCGTAAACCACCACATAGGGTATTCTTGGTCGAGAGGATGTGCATGATCCCTAACGTGGTTCCCGCGAAAACCAACACAGCAATTTGGTCTGACGAGAGTTGCGACTATTTATTACGGCCATTGGAGTTTTTCATCTTTCTTATTTTCACACTTGAGCTATCGAGGAAACGTAATTTACACTGAGATCTGTGGGGGATCTGTTCATCCAAGTGCCCCAATTCTTTGACCAAGAGATGGCAAGTTGCAGTTAAGAAGCTGTTTCACTCACCAAAGGAGAAATGGACGACACAAGAGGAAATGACAATAGGTTAGCGGGCATACAACATCATAAAGGATAGGAACAGTGTGTTTCGAGGCACGCATAGCCAGAAGAAAGAGACGAGCCACATTGACCAAATACACATTTTAACACGAAATCCCACCATACGGCGAGCAAATATTTATTCACAAGGAAATAGATATAAGGAAAAGGGATAGGAACACATATAAAGGACGAACACAGGAGAGGTGGGAAAGGCGGAATCGAACAGATCACAAGTATAAAAATATTTCCTTGACCGTGGCGGCTTAATCGGGTAGGGATTCTAGGATGGTTAGGAAGAAATACTGGCCGAAGGGAAGGCTGTGGGAAATCACCTGTGAAGGGATGGTAAGGGAAGAGACTGAGGTAGAATTACAGAAATAACGGCGATTACGCATGCGCATGGATAGGAAAGTTATGCATTCCCCTTTGTAGAATGGGTATTGATTGCATTTCAGAAGACAGATTACATTTTTGGAAAGGCAATTAGCGTGGGAACGAGGTGGGGAAGGAATGAAGGGATGTGGGTTGAAGGCAGCATTACATTGATCAAAAATATAAATAAATAAATCATTACAATTTAGTAAATGGAATTAAAATGTTTAGAATAAAAACATTTGGAGAAACCAAAAAATATTACGGCTCTAAAGCCTATCAAATGGTTCACACGTTCAACATTTCAACCACTTCAAAGCGCTTTCGAAATACGATATCGCTCTATCTATGGATGGATCATCAAAGAGGCAACTGATAAATTCATATTGTTAGGTGTACCTTAAAAAAGAGCTCAGCTCTACGAATGTCGAAAAGTTTCAGAAACGGAATTCTTTTTTTCAAATTCCCATCAATATTTATTCCTCACAAAAGCCCAGAGAATGCCCACTGGATATATTTACTGAAAGGAGGAACTCTCCAACCCTCCCAATTGAAACAAAGTGACGCTCTATGTGGCATGTAGATGACCGGCAGATATGACACATTTTTCAGAGTCATTCTCCAGTCGTTCCTATTGTTCTTTAAGTGCCAATCATGTCCAGTTTCTTCCCGTATTCAAGGCCAAGATACTGCGTCAACTTACTCGCCCAAATGCTCGAGAAAGAGAGCGAAGGAGAGAGAGAGAGAGAAAGAGAGAGAGAAAGAGAAGGGGGTGGCGTAGTGCATAGAAATCTCTGGTAATTGGGTCTTCCTGCCTCTCTCAGCTGCTCAACGTTTCGTCACTTTTCCCCCGTGGCTTCCCCGCGCCACCCACTCAATTATCTGACCATTCTTCTTTCTCTTCCGCGAGATGATTTCAAGTTTCCTTCTTACTCCTAGCTGTCTCCCATTCATTGGAACCGTTGTAACGGATTTGGAAGGCGGTGGTGGAAACGTAAGATCCTTTTCCTTCCATAGTGGCTTCAAATACCTCCCCATAGTGCATCGAATTGACCCACTTTGCGCATCAGAAGTGGGTGACGCTTTGCTTCGTCTCAAATTTGGAGAAACTTTCATTTTATTCTATCCTCGATAGCTTCGCCACACGTAACTTCTGTTACCTCCGCTAGCATTTAGATAAAATCTTTATTATTTTATTTAACAGAACCTTTTTTGAGGACATTAGTCACATGCATGCTGAACGCGGGGATGCAAGTAAGAAAGGAATATTGAAGTACTCAAGTTTTTCCAAACCAAAACATATTCATACATAGGATATTTCTATTACTTTCTCATTAAAAAGTAGGATTCTTTCCCTTTAATAATTAATATATCCCTACGATGATTGAAAGTTTAATTCATTTACCATTTCGTGAGAAAAATTACTAAAGTATGACTGAAAAAATAAAATATGGCATTTCTGTTAAAAAAGTAAAAAAGTTCTCATTTAGTATTTGGCCGAGTAGTTCCTTCTTACTTATATTCTCGGAGTTTTCAAAAACACTTGTATTACTTCTGGGAATTAAAATCCTAGCGTCTTCAATGAAATCGTCACCCTCAAACTTTTCATACGAGAACTCACTCGTATCTACCCAGGAAAATTCCATGATTACTCGAAGTATTTCAAAGTTTCGAAGCTGTACTGGAATGGATTAAAAGATGCGTGGAAATTTCCTTTTTTTTCTTTTTCCAACAATATTACCAATTTTCTTCTTTCTTAAGTTCATAACATCAATAAAATTGAAGAGCCGAGAGCACAATGCTATTTTCACGAAAAATTTTCATGCTTATTCTCATATTCCGATATAATTAGTTTTATGAGAAACGGACTACTACTTATAGGCATTTATCATTGACCAATGATGTAATCATTGCACATTGTTACATGGTCAGTTTCAGTGACTTCTCTGTTCCTTCTCCATGAAGTGTAACAAAATGTGGGTTGTATTAGGGACCTAAATAATTTATTTATTCCTGGCACGATCATATCGGTACCACACGGTTGAGTTGCACGCTTCATTTTCCCATCTTAAACTACACAGGGAATACAGACATATAAATCCATGGAATTTAGCCACAACTCATTTTCGATTAACACTATCGTGATGATTTATTAGGAATAAATTGAAAATAAATGATACAGTATCTTCCATCAAACTCTGCCACATCGTTAAATTATAATTTAAAGTTATAAGCTCATTAAACATAATTGTGGTAGGTGATTAAGGTTGTTACTTCATTTATAATCAGTTTGGATGCAAAGGATATGAACAGATTTAGTAGGAGGAGCCGGACAACGACTTCTATTGTTCCTTCTTTATGGCGCCGAAGAGGGTTCCACTGAAGGTTTGAGGGGAAAAACTCCAAAGGAAAGAAAGACTTCCATTTAAGTGAATGATCTCACCATAGGAATGCTTTGAAAAAATTAAAGAGATAAATGCCGACAAAATAGAGAATTAATTAGACTGCGGACGAAATCCGATGGGCCTGAACCATAGACATAACTTTCTTATCGCGTTTGCCTGCTCGTTAGTAGTTTATCGTACTTTCTTTCGTCCACAATTTCCCAAAAAAATCTCCCCTCTGCGAGGTAATGGTAAACATAAAGCATCATACAATAGTTGTAAAAATGAGTGTAGAAGATTCAATAAAATGATTGGAGGAATCTCAGGAAATTCCACGTTTAACTGCCACAAGTGTTTCTGTAAAAATATTATTTTAAACCACTCTGGCAGCGATACCATTGTTTTTCATAAAATATGCACAATGTTTAACATTACCTGGTTATGAATAGGTGGCACTATGGAAGTCTTTCTTTAGTAATGAAAATTCACACTTAAAAGTCCTTCATCTATAAAATACCGAAAACTTTAAACGATATGTAGACACTACAATTGTTAGTTAGTAATTACATTTAGAGTGCACCGACAGCTAAGGTTGTTTTGCACCATACACTAGAAGTGTGTCTAAACAAGGGTTAACGAAGCACCGCTAATACATTGATGGATAACACAATGAAATTTTAAGCAAAACTTGAAACAAAATAAGTGTTCTTTGATACTTTGCGATGTGACATTCAAGCCAATGAGAATAGCTTCCACAAAAGGGAGACAAGTCTTCTTTAACACACAGCAGATACCACTTCAAGGTGAATAAAATCCCATTTCATTAATATACATATGGATTAGGCTGATTTGGCTTTAAACGCACTCAATTTTGGCTGCGGAATCACTTGGCGGAAATTTAAGGAATTATTGTGCATAATCCCACACGTTTGACAAGTTGATCACATACGCGCAGCAATTGGTAGATATATCTTGAGTTAATTAGATTTCCCGCTGATTAAGCGACTCGCTTCCTGCAAACATTATCATATGACCACGATAAATGGAAAATGTAACGCTCATGTGGAATCGAATCCGATGGAAAAACATAAAACGCGCATGCAACAATTGATAGCGGAACACTCTACCTAATTATCCGAAGAAAATCAACGCTGTTACACGGATATTGGTGCTAAGTTATGTAGATCACTTAACGCACGGTAGTCCAAAAATAGTATTCGGTAATCTTCATTGACCGGAATCAATTTGTTATCCAATACCGATGGCCATGTGTTGCACAAATTCCAATTAAAAGAAAGGGTTACAGCAAGAACGAAAGACCAAAGAGTTTGGAGGTTGAACGCTCACGTCGGCTAATTCGAAGGCCGCTCGTCGAAATGTTCCGTTCACTTCCTACAAAACGGCGGCCTCTTTGTCTTCCTTGTGTACGGTCGATTGGAGTAATTAACAAATAGTACTTCGTATGAACGAATTGAATTGATTGTTTGATGCCCACAGGACATCCCTTTCACCGCGATTTTTCAATTATAAATGCTTAGGACATGAATTAGGGCAAGAAGATAAGTAGGGGACACATTTCAATTGAACGCGGATGTTTTTTTATTTTTCACGATTTGAATCCACATCCATTTGATCAGTAATTATAATATTCGATTTAATTCATTGCTATGTAATTGTTTACCTATAAATACTACGATCATCAACTTCTTTAAACCCGTAAAACCGGGATCGAAGAAAATTTTTATTTCATTTTCTCCATGCTTCAAATATTATAATAGGATAATAAATTGAATTGTTCTCCAAACTGAGGTGGCGGGAGAAACAAAACTTACGAAGCCGAATGTCTAGATTGAGTATCAAGAATTATTTTAATCTAGGCTTTTATAAAAAATTAATTTTCATTTAATTTCATTTCTTAATATAAGTGAACCCTAATCCAAAATGGTATTTTAGGAATGCGAGTGTAAAACTGAACCGATTGAGTGGGGTGTTTTTTAAATAAACCAAGGATCATTTAGTCTATTACATTTCCATGACTAATTGATTGGAGATGTATTCATTTATTTGCACTTGAGGCAGGGTTGAGTAATTAAATTAGAAACTCAGCGTTTACACCCGACAATAAAAGAAGAAATTTGGAGACAGTCAAAATCTATCAACAGAGTACGATTAAAATAAAACGAAAATTTAGAAAAAAAACAATTAAATGTTCATATTTTTCACTGTTGCAAAACAAATTTATTTTCAATTTTTAATTTAAAGTTAAAAATACTCGAAATTTTCATTTTTATGACAGACTAGATAATTGAAAAACTTTTCCAATTTTACGACTTTGAATGCCTAAGCAGAGTTATATTCTTTACTATTAAATGGTTTTATAAATGATGAAAGTATATTAATGGAATGGTTTGAAGTGTCACTTCGTGGAAGCAATTCATATCTGAAAAGAAAATATTTTGTTCTTCCACATTTATTTTATTATACACGACCTAGGTTTCGACTTACAAAGTCGAACACTCATAAGAGCATATTGGTTAATGACCTGACGAATTCATCCCGCTCTCCCCTCCTGGACCTCCCTCTGTTCCACAGCCCCTCTACCCCCCTGATACCATACCCAACCACCCTCTCCCCCCATGCACACACATCCGTTTCCCTTCTCTTTCCCCCCCTCCCACTTCACCAACACCTCCCCCCTCCTCTTCTCTGTCTAGTATGTAAAGCTGCGTGTCCTCTGTACTTCATCCGATAAGGACATTGTAAGTCAAAACTTATGTTGTGCATAGTAAAATATGTGAGGAAGGAAAAAGAATTTTATTTTCCGAAAATATATCAAATATTCTCGGATTTTTACGTCAAACTAAGGATTTCCTAAGCATACTACCTTTGCGTTACAGATTCAGCTCAAATATTCGCATGATTCCTTGTAACGTAAGCTTCATCTCTACGAAAGTAAATCCAACAAACGTTTAATCATCATTGTCAATATTAATGTTATGCCATATAATAGAACTTTATGAAATTTGGAGAAATTGGAACATATATTTATAGACCTGCATCTGACCAGTCTGTAAATCGTGAAACCTTATATGAAGTTCCGCCTTTAAGTCAACACATTTGAACCTGAGATGATACTACAAGCGTGCTTCAAGAAGATATATCAAAGGGAGGACATATTTGATGTAATTGTCATCATGTCGCCAAATTCTGAGTCTCAAGTCCGAAAAATCTCTCCCTTGCACGTTTTAAATACAAAATAATGTAATTCCACATTTATTAGCTTGTAAGTTTTGTTGAAATTTACGAACGTTTTAGCTGGTCGACGATGAAATTAAACGCCAAATACAATAATGAATATAAAGAGAGTTTGCACTTTTCCACAGATTTATTAAAACGTACGACGTGTTTCAACTCACAGAGTCATCATCAGGTACACTTAGCCAAATACAATGCCAACATAAAATAATAATTACCATTTCATCCACGACAGCTCACAGATACTCAAAACGAATGTAATACGAAACCGTTTTACTTGAGGTATGATGCAAAAATAAAAAAAATGTTAAGACAGGGATAACATTTAAAATCACGCTGGTAAAAGGGACATGTATGTACTTTCCAAATACTACACAAGCGTTTGAAACTTCTTTACAAAAAGTTTCTTAATGTGTTATGCTCTCGATATTGCACCTTTCTTAGTTTTCTAATACTAATTAGTGAATCGATTATTTCGTCAGATGACACAAGAACTGAATGTGATGTGCGTCAACTCTTTAATTAAGCCATCTAATGCCGATGTTGAGAAAGGCTACCGATAGAACGGGTATTATATAGCTATAGATCAAGTTAGTACCTATTGAATGAATATTATCTTAGGATTAGAATGCCTTTAATGAATTTTCATATTTATTCCTATAATAATCTGAATCGCATCAAATGAGGAAACCATTTTCACAAGATAAGCCTCGTATCTCAGAACCATGTAATTTTTTACCTTAGCCATTTCAAATTAATCTTTAATTTATTTGTTTAGCCTGATCACGTAAAGAACGATGACAAAGTATGTTTGTCGTACGGTGAGCCAAATTTGCAAACCCAACTGTAAAAACCAACTCGTAAATCTAGGTAATTCTGAAGGGGCGAGACACCTAAGGGTATGAGCGTTGGATAACCATAACGTATTTATTCGTAAAAACTCTTTGAGCAATACTATACATTGTGGTAGGATGTGTGATTGATTTTAAATCATTCCCATGAACTTGAGGCTTTTTAACTCAATTAGAGATCGATTAACAACAGAGACGTCCAATTAAAATAGCGACATATCAAATAATAATCAAATGTTCCTCGATTTAGTTTGCTTTATTTGATTGTATTTAGGAATTTATGCTGACATTAATTCAAATGAAATTTTTAAATATTAAAAAAAACGTAATTCTACTACATTAGCGGTTTTTTTTAATGATGCAACATCAAATTAGCAAGTTTATATACTACATGCAAAATATATCAGCAAAAACATGTAAGCCGATGAATGCGCTTAAGTTATTGAAAGTCTATTTTCATGCTCTCTGATGAATCGGTTCAAATAAAAAAAAGAATTTAAATATGAGCTATCGCCAGATATGAGTCACCCAAACAGGAATGCTAAATGCTAAATTATTGTACACGTGATACCGTAATTATCGTAAAATCGGAATGGAGTACTATGCAACGCAATTAAATACATCATTTAAAATAATTCAAAGATGAGTGTATGATTGATCATATTAAAGAGTTCGTATCCTTTTTAATTCATAAATACTCCAAATTACACGCAAGATGTAAAAAGGTTGCCGAATATTCGACAAATGCAAGGCTTTATTGTAACCTATTTAATGTTTACCGTGCATAAAATTATCTCATCCGACCACTTATTTTATTTATATCAATTTAGTGAATGTTTTTACTAGTTTTTCCGTCATTTTCCCAAAATACACAAAAATTGCTACTTCTTTTGATAGTTTCAATTCCATTCGCTAATTGGAATTCAAGCGTCATAAAATTTACATAAACAAGTTTGCAAAATGCATCAGCTTGGCTTGCATTAATCGGCTAGCGTTTTTGATGAAAGGCTAATGTCTACGAAAATGATGTTTTGAGTAAGTAAATAAACCACAGGCAACAACCATTTCCTTGATAAAACAAATATGAAATATGCATCCTTATATGTATGTGTGTGCGTGTGTTTGTGTATGTGTATGTGGGTCGCGGTAGTCCGGGGGGAGAGCGTTAAACTGCTGACCGGTGGGTCCGGGTTCAATTCCCGGGGAAGCCTCTCCGGGAACTTGCAGCTCCACCCAAGCTATATGATTTTTCGGGTACCAGATTTTACTGGTAAACCAGAACCGACACAGGGAAAGGAACTGGCCCCCCTAAGCTGACCTGTGAATTTCACACGCCGTCGGGCTTAGTACTGAGTGAACTCTGCCATCTCCTACCAAACCGACCTTCGGGTTGATTACTGTATATATGTATGTATGTATATATATATATATATATATATATATATATATATATATATATAAGTGACTCACTAGTTCCCGAATTTTCGGTGGTGCAACCACCTTTCTCAAGAGGAATTGGGAACAGAACTGAGGCAGAGGAGAGCCCAAAAGCAGTGGTAGGAAGGAGAAGGGGGGAAAATTTTTCATTGATTTTTTTCATTGATTAATTTCATTGATTTTTCCCCTTCTCCTTCCTACCACTGCTTTTGGGCTCTCCTCTGCCTAAGTTCTGTTCCTAATTCCTCTTGAGAAAGGTGGTTGCACCACCGAAAATTCGAGAAGTAGTGAGTCCCTCTTTTGTGTGTTTTGGTTTCTGTGTTTGCTATGACTATTTAGTGAGTTTCATTGTGCACGTTCGTGGCTTTTCCTGGAAAGTGAATATATATATATATATATATATATATATATATATATATATATATATATATATATATATTTAGGTAATCTACCGGTTAAGGTAGGTTTTTGGATGGACACAACTATCAAATAAACATTTTGTGACTCCCCACCTAGCAAACTAATCTATATCAGGTCCCTCTTCATCTCGGTGTACTTCTTTCCTCCTTTCATCCCGTCCAACATCCCTATCCTGTTCCTACCCTTACCTCGCTTGCCCAACATTCTCCCCTCTATTGCCCTCTTCAACATTCCACTACCGCTCAATACGCCTTTCATCCATTTTTCCTGCCTCCATAGGATTTCTCTCAACAAACCCCTCTCCTCCCCCACCATTTCTAGTACTTCCTCATTTGTTTTCCTTTCGGTCCATTTCACCTTCTCCATTCTTCTCCACACCCACATTTCAAAAGCCTCCAATCTACGTCTATCGTCCTGCTTCATCGACCACGTTTCCGCGCCGTACATAGCTACGCTCCATATCAGAGTTTTTACGAGTCTTGTCTTAACATCCCTACTCAACGTCCCCGTCATCAACTCCTTCCTCCTTGAGAAAGCCTCCTTGCCTAGCTCAATGCTTCTCCTTACGTCCCTACCACTTTGACCGTGTTGGTCCAAAACACTTCCGAGATATGTAAACTGTTCTACCTGCTCTATTTTTTCCCCGCCTATTTTAATATTTAGCTTAGCCTTTTTCTTTCTGGAAAATCGCATAACCTTTGTTTTACTAATATTGATTCTCATCCCATATTTATCGCACTGAACCTCCAATTCACTCAACAATGCTTGCAACCCCTTGGCTGACTGAGCAACTAATGCTTGGTCATCAGCAAACCTAACCGATTTTACGAATTCCCCACCGACTTTCATTCCTACCTCCAGTTCTTCCCATGCCTCTTTAATCATTTCCTCTACATATAGTATACGTTGAACAGTACCGGTGACAATGGGCAACCCTGCCTTACACCTCTTCCTAGCACTGCCCATCCGGACTCTCCGTTCCCCACTCGCACCTGAGCAGTCTGAGACATGTACAGGTTGCGGATCAGTCTCCTGTCCCTCCAATCCATTCCTATTTTCTGCAATACTCGCATTAATTTTTCCCAATTCACTCTATCAAACGCTTTTTCGAAATCTACAAAACAGGCAAAAACGTCCTGGTTGTATTTTATAGTAGGGATGTTAAGACAAGACTCGTAAAAACTCTGATATAGAGCGTAGCTATGTATGGCGCGGAAACGTGGTCGCTGAAGCAGGAGGATAGACGTAGATTGGAGGCTTTTGAAATGTGGGTGTGGAGAAGAATGGAGAAGGTGAGATGAACGGAAAGGAAAACAAATGAGGAAGTATTGGAGATGGTGGGTGAGGAGAGGAATCTGTGGAGAGAAATCCTATGGAGGCAGATACATGGATGAACGGCGTATTGAGCGGTAGTGGAATGTTGAAGAAGGTAATAGAGGGGAGAATGTTGGGCAAGCGAGGAAAGGGCAGGAGCAGGATAGGGATGTTGGACGGGATGAAGGGAGGAAGGAAGTACGCGGAGATGAAGAGGGACCTGATGTAAAGTAGGTTACTGTATTGGGTTTTGTTTGGAGTTACAAAATGTTTATTTGATAGTTGTGTCCATCGAAAAACCTAACTTAACCGGTAGATTACCTTAAAAAAATGTAATGAAGGGTACGAAAACTAATTCAATTCCCAAGGTCGATTCACTAACCTATATTTGTGGTTACTGTGGTTTTCGTGGCAGCCACTTCAAAATATGGATGTTTTTCGGTGGAAAAAGTTATTATCCTAGAAGCAGAAATCCATTTCCGATTTCTGTCTTTTCTATCTTGCTTTCACGGAGTATCTTGTCTCAATCATCTTTACTCATAACACAAACCACGGCGATTATTCTTTCAAAAACCCACCGATTTTCCAAATATTTGCATCCATCGCGAAAATTTTCGAATTTAACAACGACAGCACTCTAAAACCAACGATTATCGATGTAAAAGTAACGTCCAAGAGCGCAGATGCCACACATTTTAGGGGCTTCTAGTTCGAGTATCCGACGTGAACCAAAAACGAAAGGACCAAACGAGAACCAAACGTAGGACCAAAAACGAAAAAAAATTACCAAAACTAAAAGAACGTCGGATTGACTCTAGGAAATAATTATTAAAATAATTTTTAGCTAACTTAAGAATTTTTTCAGCACATTTAATTATTTTAGGCCATTACCTCGGGAGATATTTAGTCGATTATTGATAACTTTCAAGCTATGGTCTCAGTAAATTTATTTCAGGTCTTCTTGACCATGAAATATAGTTTATTTCAACGGTTTAACATTTTATTTAATTCTTTGTGAATCCTTTGTGAGTTAATGCGATCTGTTCAGAGGGAAAATTACAAAACGTACATTGTTTATTCACGGCTTCGTCGGACCATTACTTCCGATCATCTGACCTCTGTGCCTTCTCTAAAAATTTACCAACGCATCGGTCGGCAAGGGTAAAACTCGATGGAGTAAAGGGAATAGGGATAAATATATCGGCCTTGCACGTAAAATTGAAGGAGAACTGCAAGCATCGCGCACCTGACCCCTAGAGCTCTAACGTATGACGCCTGCAAACGAAGAAAAACTCCGTTTTTTTCTCTCCCACAGGTACACAAGTAGTTTCATGTGAACCTCCTTCCTTACTTCCGACAAGTAATAACATAAATATACGGATAACATTCTATAACAATCACTGTACACGCAAAACATTGTAAACTCCGGCTATGGCCCCGACCACAAATAGGGCATTAGACAAGACTCTTCGTGGAAATATTTTCTAACCAAAAAAATGATTCTAATAACTAATGTAACCCAAAATCGCTATATTAAATTGCACTCCTTGTCCAAAATCTCAACTTGAAGACTTAAAGCCAATTCATCAAAATACAGGTTTAAAAATATTTCGCTCATACAAAAAAATTAAGGAGTCCGGTAGATAATAATGTTTGCAAACTGGCGTGTATGAAACTGTCGTAAGGCATGGGTGTTGTGTAAACTCTGGAGGCTCAGCCCCAGGGAAATCCGATACGGTTTATCGAGATCCCATGGGCACATGAGCCACCAGAAGCGCTCGTAAAGCAAATTAAATTTCATATTACTTGTATGAATTGCAAAAGGAATTAGGGTCTGTCTTTTTGTCTTCTCCGTGAAAGAATGGGTGCTCGTATCGAATATTACATTAGTAAAGGATGGCAAGGAATTGTCACACATAATGTTATTAAATTCACATGTTAATTCATCTAAGTTTATGTCAATTTGGTCGCGAATGGAATCGCTTACCTAGAGCTCAGCAATAGGAGCAGAAATTGTATAGAATCTTAAGCAACTTGCCGTTATATAAGCGTTAGCCATTGAGATAAGACGTATGAAATTTGGATAAGATTTTTTGATATGTTAAAAAGTAAACTTCACTCTTGATAACACAACACGCTTATACATTCGTGAGATTGAGTAACTGTTGTTGTTTTATCGTAATTAAACAGAATTTGAAATACACGGAGCCACTTAGAGGTTTGCATAAAAAGTATTCGGTAATAATTTTTTCCTGACGTGTGCGTGAAGTGCAGAGTTCAGACCGTCGGTTAAGTGTGCGAATGATCGTATCGGCATTGATAAGATTACGGTCCACACCATTATCAATGGAACTTTAGCGATGCAAAAGATCTGCGATGAACTCGTCCCGAAGGTCTTGAAGGACGACCAAGAACAGAGTCGAGTGTCCGCTGGCCTACCTTCTGCAACGGCTTTGCGACGATTCCTCAACCCCTTACAGTCCCGACTTGGTACTAGTAGAGTATTTTCTATTCCCAAAGGTGAAATCCTCCATCAAAGGACACCATAATGGGACTCTAAGTGCAATCAAAGAGGCTTCCACGCGTACCCATAAGGACCTTCCGGAATCTGCCTACCAGAGAGCCTTTTAGTTGTGAAAAAGCCGCTGGTAAAAGTGTATCGACGCTCAAGGGATGTACTTTTGAAGAATTTTAAGCCATTTTAGCAGTATCTGAAATGCATCTATTTTTTCGAAACTTTTCCCGATGCTTATTATATATCTCATCTTACTTATCCATATAGAAGCCAAAAAAATAAGAAATTACCAACATCTCATGGAAGCGTTTGGACAATGTATCGATACATGAATAGCACGTTTAGCACAATCAATTCAGGATTCAATCTAGACAAATCAATTTCATTCAATGAATGAATGAAAAATGCAACTTATTAAATTAACCTAAATATCTCATAAATAATGTTTTTATACATTCTGTCTTTGACATATAGAAAATGACGTTAAAATTCCAAATACATTGATATGAATTTCTTAAACTTGAATCAATCATACATCTTATTCAGCATAAAGATGAAAAGAAAAACCATCCAATTTTTACCACCCTTACTCACCTTAACGTACGTGTTTATCTGTATGAAGTATTTCTAAATAATTTCTAGACCGTTACTCGCTTTTTTTTCTCTCCGGTCACTTCCACCTCCGTCTCCCGCCTCGTATGGCGTTCCTTCCTTACTTTCCAAAACCTCTTTTCTTTATTTCCAGACCCCAAAATCTCACACTCGCATTCCCACGTCGCAAATACCCTCCAGCAGTGACATCTAGATAAATATGTCCGGGATCCTTGGAGTTGGAGGAAAGATCACAGAGACGCTCATTTATTTTATTCCCTAGATAAGGCTTGGAACGTGAGGTCGTACTCAGCCGCACGAGGGTACATGAATTATTTTCCGACTTCATTCCCCATTCCAGTGGAGTAAAATGCGGATATTAGCTCTTTACTGGCTTTATCAATCAAAAATGGTACCGAAGGAAATAATTTCAAATTTTTGACAATTTTTTATTCAAATTTCCATTCAGTTTCCAATTAATTTTCATAAAAACATGACGTGCCATTAAATATACTCTGATATGTTCAGAGTAGCAAGAAAATGATTAATTTTCAACAAAATGAATACATCTAATCTGGAAATGGAAAAATTACCACGTAAAATAAGCATAGTTTTTCCATTGAGATGTATTTATCCCTTGTTTTAATTTACATAAATCAGCTCAAGCTGAGAACATCGTAAATTTTTTTTATGATTGATTAGATGTTAACATAGAGAGTCAAAAGGAATTTAACGCGTAACTACATTCGTAGCTAAAATAGAAAATCAAGCTACTTCAATAATAATATAAAATAATCGAACTGAATAATTAAAAGACTGTCAGAATCCAAGGTATGCATTTACAGTTACCATGATTACATGAACTGCTCGAGCACATTACTGATTTCGCCTCAATTTATTCCGAACTAAACTAATTTGTCATACTTTCACAAATATTCAACTAAACACCACATTACGCTTTGTTTTAAAATTATATGCATTTCTATGATGATAATTGACCGAAAACTATGTAAATTACGCAAAAAATAAATTCTTCATGCCAATTCAGAACTGAATACTTCAATTTCAGCGTGACATAAACAACATGCCCATAATATTATTAATTTTTGCATAACAAAAGAAATAATGTAAGACGCTACAGAATCCGAAGAAAGGATTGATTAGACGTCTCTGTTAGACAGTTAACCAATCAGAGCAGTTTTCAGCATCGTATCTATTCAAAAGGCCGCATATTAAATATGGCTACCCTATCTTATGACGTTTGTACACATATGAAGCAAGGAAGATATACCTGTAAAACATTATTCAATAACTTTAAGACAGGAGAAATTAAATATACTCTACACAAATGTTAGAGAAACAATGGCAGTATGATGGAGGCCTAATAAAGATAGCAAATTATGGAGGCCGAATGGGAAAATAGGCATAAAATAAACATTGAATGCTCGAGAAAATCGGAAAGCTGAAGTATATGGCAGGAGAGGGAACGTATATCTCTACATATCACATGTATATATAGAGAAGAGAAAGCAGGAATTTCGGGCGACATGAAGAGGCGCATTAATTATGCAGTAATTCAAGTGATGTTATGACGATTTGAAGTAGGGTATGGTGCAGCGTGAAAGCTGTTGTGAATATGTGCTCCTAATTTCCACCAGAAGTGATGGCTTTAATGGAACAAATGATCACGCAGAATCGAAGTCTAAACCGCTATAAACCCACTTACGTTCATTTTCTGAATAGGTCATATCAACTGGAAAGCAAAATATCTCACCGGCAGATACGTAGTTTATATGGCACAGCTTCGCTTTCATGATAATTGCTTCGCACCAGTTACTGTTCAGAATCTAAGTGGTTTCAAGCGACTAATGATTTGATTTAGCGGTTACGAATACTACAAAGATCATATAATACTACGAGTGCTCTCCTTTGAACCAAGAAACAATACTTGAATGCACCAAGCCATAATTTGAACTCCGTTGCTAAGCACTTTCACAGATAAATTTTACAGCTGGCTCTAAAAATCATAGTTAACCGGCTAAAAAATAAGGAATTGCGGATTGTCAGCTCTCGCCAGAATGGCAACAGGTACATAGAACTGTGTTCGTGATGAATAGCAAAATATCACATTACAAATTCTACATCGTCGAGTCACATTGCAATGTACTGTTTTTTGGTTGATTATTTGGAAATAAAAAACATTACAGTATTTAATAAGCACGATGACTGCTGCTTGTCTACTTTTAAATTTTGTACAAAATATCCACGCCACGCTTCAACAATTTGACCAAAGCGGCGAAAATATCCATAGGAAAGAAGAATAGAAATTCTAATCTTCAACCTTTTCTTGTCAAACGGCGAAAAAATGGAAAATGCGTGAAAGTCGCCGGGATTAAATAAAATAATTAGGTCATGAAAATCTCATTCCCATGCGATGCAAGACGCTAGAGGTTTAAGGACGCATACCTGCGTTCCAAGGCTCCTCCTTCCCCGCCGCAGAGCAACAACAGCACGCCACGCAGTTTCGGAAGACCCCCTCCTTCCTCTGCTGTACTTCGAGGACCCCAGCGCCGAGCGCTCCCTCCTGATGGCTTCCGATGCCCCCGTCTGCCGCCAAAGACATCGTGCCCTGACGGCCGCAGTACCCCCCGCCGCCTGCCCCGATCACTCCATCCATCGCCCCGGCGGTACGGATGCCCGTCGACCCGCCTCCAGCTCTTCCGGCAGCCCTCTCCAACTCTTCGTCCTCAACTTCGTCCTCCCCTCCTTCCCCACCCATTTCCTCGTCTAACTCCGGCACCTCATCCTGCATCGGCATCGGGGAAGAGGGCAGCGGGGTCCTGGTCGTGGTGGAGGACGAGGAGGACGAGCACGCGTGCGAAGACCCCGGGATCGAGCGCTCCGTCGAGGATATCTTCCTCGTGGCGGCGAACTCCCTCCTCCTCCGGTACGCGTTGTCCTCCAGGACGCACTCCACCTCGGCGGCGACGTCGTCATCCTCCTCGTCGTCCAGCACGTCCACCTCCACGTCGTCCTCCTCCCCCTCCACCTCCACGACGATCGGGCACCTCCCCGAGGAATCCTTCGAACCCTGCTCCCCTGCTGCTGACCACTGTTCTCTCTTGTGATTCGAGAGGGGGAGCTCCGATCCCTGCTGATGCCCGCCCTCCTCGGGTGCTCTCCCGTCGTCCATCCCCTCCTCCCCCGCCCTCCTGCTGTACCTCTCTCCTTCTTCCTTCCCCTCCTTCCGCCGTCTGGATCTCTTCTCCTCCGACCTCATCTTACGGCTCTTTTCCTGAGTAGGGGGCGCGAGGTTACTGGCCAAAGGCTGGCGGCAGACGTTGGGACCGCGGCCGCGGTCGTCCTCCAGGAACGGCGGAGGGTAAGCGGATCCCACACCCCTGACTCTAATCGGATTCTGATTCCTCTCGCCGTCTCCCTGAGGTGCTTCGGCGGAAGACGAGGACGCGGCGGCTTCCTCGGTAGTAGCTCCGACCTGAACAGCTCGGTAGCCGCTGCCCCTATTGGGCCACCAACCGCATAACATCAACGTGGTGGCTGTTTTGTCTCGAACACCGGGCACGGAAAATAAAACCTAGACGTTTCGACGAGGATTTTCGAAGATTTGGACCTCTTAGTAGTAGTATGTAGTAGAAGTGTTTAATAAAGGAGTACGACTAGAACAACTTTAAGACTGACACGATCTAGAACGCCGGCCTGCAACTTCAGGTTTCTCATCCAGAGTTTCAGACTATTCACTTCCTCGGCGATCGTTTTCTTTCGTCGGTACCAGAGAGCCACAAGGGAGTAACAAGTGAACACTTAAACTTGAGGCCCTGTTTTCTAAATTTTGCACTGTATGGTGACTGTTATGTTAGCCTATACTCTTCCACCAAATTACACGCCTACGACACCCAAAAATAATGTTTCCAATGAGCATTTCAATCTCATCGTAGAGTAATCTCCTTCTCTGCCTATCGGTACACTTTTAGCAGCCTTGTAAAGATCCTTCCTACTAATAATAAGTCATTACCCGTACTTAAATACATAACACATTAAGATTGTCATAAACAACCAACGTCGAGCATTATAAAAGCATTCACATTGTGATACATATAGAAATCGCAGTGTAGACTATAAATAGAAAATATAACGCTAAAATAACAGCATTATAACAATAAAATTTATATATTCTTATTGAATGGGAGGTTTATAGAATAAGAAAACGGAATGAGGAATTAGAATTTAAGAAATATTTAAGAAGTTCTTTTTCAAATTCCCCTAAAATTATCTAAATAAGCAACCAATGGCAGTGCTAATCGCTCAGCTGATTTTCGAGTGCAACAAATTCTGCCATAAAATGATTGATTGAAAGATGTCTCACTAGTGAAGTGGGTGAAGTCTCCGAAAAATATTTCCTTAGCCAACTTGTTTAAAATTAAAAAAAAATGAAGACAAGTTATTGGAAAACACCTATTGACTAATATTTTACCATGTATTTGTGATATGTTCTATTCAAGGTTGGTACATCACTTGCATTGTTACTGAATCACATAAGAAATACTTTGATACCCTGTTGACCCAATTAAATCACTGGATGTTTAGATGAAATTATACCCTCTAATAGTAAAGGTATTCTCGTAAGAGAATGAATCACAATCAAAGGTTCTCTCCCTCGACGAGTTTCGGTTTACTTTTCAAAAGATTATTTCTTTGTATTCATCAATGGAACACAATTCGCAGCTCTTCTTTCTTCTAAATGTTTCAAATAGAAATAAATCGAGTTCATGCACACATCCTGATTTTGCGTGCTACTGCTGTCCCAAAACAGTCTCAAGTACATAAAACAAAGCGTTTTGGGTCTACGTATCAACTAAAACACCAATGCAATAACTTGAAGGACCACCATCACTATTACCATTGCTGATCACCAACCAATCAGGACTAGTTTTGAGAGGCATGGGGCAGTCGGAACACAACACCCAGTCGTTATGGAGGGAACACGCCCGTGGATAGGGAAGAGAGCACCGAAATACAGAGAGCGCGATTCCAATGATTCTCTAAGTGTCTGAAATGTCGTGGAACCCAGAAGTGGACTTGGCTCGTCAAGCAATAACCGGAACTGGAGGAATTGAGGCCAATTATCCGTTGACAGGGTTCACTGGACGCGAGCAGGCAAGCAAGGAAGCGGAAGAGCGTCACAAGGAAATTGAAAGGAAGAGGAAAGAGGGGGTCACTCCCACAATTCCACACGACTCCCCCCCCTCTATCTGAACGGCATCACAAAAGGCAGAACGACTAAAAACCCATTGCCTCCACCCCCTCGAGTAAATTAAGGAACTTCCGGTTGTTGTCGCGATGTGCGCACAGAACGTTTTCCCGTGTAAACGTTCAAGGGTTCGAGAAAACAATCGATCACGCGTTAACACATGGGTATCCCACCATATTCCAAATGGTGGGACTCTTAAGGGAACCTGGGAACTTTCTTAAGCGGATCGCTTCATCTTAGGCGATAATCGGTCGCACGAAATAATAAGTGGCACGCGAAATTACTTTCAAAATTCCTCTTCTTGCTCCGAGGATAAAATCCGACGAAATTGCCTCATGCACGAAATAAGTTCATCAGCAGGAGTTTTGTTGCACCATTTTTTTTTTATTTCATATATGTCCTTAGGTACGATCTATTATTTGTGAACAGTTTTCAAATATATATATACCTATATAACCACACTTTCAAAGAGAATTACTCCACTATAGAAACTTGTAACGAATATGGGTCTTTGGTGATCACTCTATTAGTTGCGAGTGATAAACGATTTATGTAAATCCTTACGATTTCACTTATGTTCGTTCATGTTTACCTCTACGTTTTTTCCTTCGTGATCTTCCATTAAATGAAGGAAAGTATTTTAACTTGTTCCTTCTCAACGATAGAATTATTCAGCGGCCTGAAAATATTCTTTTTTTTCTTTTAAGTAATATACACCAAATTCACTTAGCTTTCTAATTTATATTAGTTATCACTTTAAACTTACGAAATTTTACCTACCGATTTCATAATACCAGTTGCTAATGAATATTCCTAAGGTCCTAAAAGAGAGTCAATTCAAATAACAATTAATTAATCCAGAAAATATACTCTCTATAACTATATGCTGAACTATAAGTTAAAAGTAAAAACTCTTGATAAGTTTAATAATAATTCTAGTGGGTTATCAAAATGACTGAAGCTAAAAGGCAGCCGATCGAGAGGGCGCTCCTAAAAATCTGGTAGCACAATGTTTTTCCTTCAACAGACATTGAACACAACACGAAAGAAGTACAATAATTCTCGCATTCGTGTAAATCCACTTTATGTTTCTTTTTCAACAACAAATTGATGCACTCCGATCACTCTTTCACGGCATGTACATCATTAACATTAATACTTAAAAAATACACAAAGATAATATTTCAATATTTTCCCAAAATGTACTTTCAATTCGTAAAATTTTAGGGAATGTGTTATCATTGATAATAGCTGAATAATGTTTTTCAAGTTAACATGATATGCCCTTCCGATCTTCCATGAAACACGTCATTCTTTCGACTCTCTACTTTTTTCAACTTTTACACCAACTTTCCTTTGACATGAAGGTCATTCATACTTTATACCGCTTAAAAAGGCATTCATGAGCTCTTAAAATATCGCATCCTATTTCCAAACCGTTGCTCGAGAAACTTAGGAAGGCATCACACCGCTACCAGTCTCTCTTTCAGCCAGATTTGCGGTCTTCACACACAGATATTCACCAGCCGCAGTTTTTTTTGCAGAAAACCATAAACCCACAACCCACTTCCACTCCCTAGGCACGATGAAAGTTAGAAGGAGAGGAGCAATGGAGAGTACAGCGGTAGTTTGAGTATAATATCCCTTTCTCGTTGTCGCCCGCCCGAAAAGCGAGAGACCACTTCCGCTTCAGTCAATGGGGCAGACGGCAGTGCGTGCGTGTCTGAGTGTAAGTGGGTGAGCGTTTCAGCCGAACATGGGAGGGGGAGGGAGAGGGGGGTGGTGCGGGGGAGAGGGAAAAAAGGGGGTGTGGCGCTCGAAGGGGCTGATGGGAGGCCGGAGAGCGGAGCGAACTGGCAGGAGATGAGGGTTTCCCGTGTTAAGAGCAGACCTCCTACCCCCACCCTCCACCCCCGGTCGGATGAGTAGGCTGGGAGACAATACGGAATGGTGGAGGGATGACGCTCTCCCCGTAAGGTTTCCGAAATCATGGAGAAGACACCACCCCCGTGGATAGGAAGATCCCCCACATAAATGATCCCCTAACACTTACTCCCCGATTCACCCCGAGGAGGACAGGACACACGTTTCGACGTGGTCTCACGATAGATGGAAAGACCGATAAACGATAAGTAAAAAAAAAATTGCGGGCGGTAGGATAAAAGTGATTTGAACGGGATGTCTTCCCTGGTGTCAACGGAATTGTTTTGGACCCATGTTATTCAGTCTTTCGGAAAAATACCAACGTTGGAGAGGGCGAACGAAATATGAACAGATTTCAGTTTTACTTATGGACAATGCTGGTGTTATCCGATAAAAGGATGTTCTTCGGTGTGATATTCATTTACGTTGATCAACTGACATTTGATCACTACACGAAACCAAAACTTTACAACATATTTTACCAAAACTCTGTAAAGGAGAAGTCTCTGTGTCTCTGTATAGGAGAAGTTATGGCCAGTTTTACCGTCAATTATTATCTCTCTCCTCCGCGTAACGTGCTTTTCAGGTGAATAGGTTTTCCTAAATCAGAATATTATATCAATTCTCTGTGTTTCTATTGAGGATGGCTTCATGGATTGTACCAAAACGAGTACTTTGCGAAGAAACGTCCAAAAGAACGCATTCTCTACGATTCGTTCAAGTAATAACGCCAGCGAAAGAGAACTATTATTTCCACTACCACGGGAAAATTAGTCTAATTATTTCTTGTCAAATACAATGAAAATATTAAACATTAAATTAGTTAAAAAAAAACAAAATTTTCAGTATATAGATTGAATAAATGGAAATTTTACCCTAAAATGAAGTATAAATACCCCAAATTTAATTTACCCACGGAATTGGGGTTTGGGAATTAGTGACACTTAAAACAGACTGATGAAAAATTAAATGATCAAAAATTAGAAAAATGTCCCACGACGATGGAAATACATAATCAGCTTTTATACAAGATGATGAAGATCAAAGAAACTTTCTTCCTGATAAAGCGAAGGTTTCACGTATAAATCAAAACCTTTAAGGCTTTCCCATTATTTTCTAGGCCACAGAAGACATTAAGATGGATGAGAAATTAATACACTGATGGCGGACGCAAAATCCCCGCATGACCGCGAACTGCACATCTGCCAAGCGGCCAAATGAGAATAAAAACTGCAGTGTACCTTAAACTTCACTCTATCAAGTACGTGGAAAACTGAAGCAACCACAAACAATCACACACACTCAATTATAGGATGTCACAAATAGGTCTTCCTGCCGGAAGAGCGATATCCACTCATTGTATTAATCTCTTTACCTCTCCTCAATTTTTAGAGCAGTTTGATTTATTCCTTTGAATTACACTATCAGAAAAAACAATCAATGACCAACAAAATACCCAATTTAGAAGCAGGAATAATGTCTACAAATTCGATATTTGGTGAAAATTAAATTCGGATGGTAACCAGTGAAACATTCACTCGATGCGGCGATATTTGAATATTCAAAAAAAACTTTTTCGCACCGCGGTGATTAATTAAAATGAGGCGTGTAACAAACGAATTCTCAATAGCATACCCCACGTAATTGGTTATACACTCATTCTCCGATCACATCGACGAAAATGTCTTCTGTAAAGCTTACTAACGAAGAGAATATATCGGTCTACTTTCACTCACACTCCTCCGCATCTATCATG
The DNA here is from genome assembly GCA_037158775.1 of Hetaerina titia. Classification (NCBI taxonomy): domain Eukaryota; kingdom Metazoa; phylum Arthropoda; class Insecta; order Odonata; family Calopterygidae; genus Hetaerina; species Hetaerina titia. The sequence continues at coordinate 27,861,835 of CM073776.1, read as the reverse complement.
TCGGCGACCGGAGAAAAGGAGAAAGAAGATCATTTATGTAGAAAATCCAAACTATGGCGAATCAAAATATTTGCACAGAAAAGAAGCATTCTCTTTTGATTCAGTATAACGACGTCACACGGAAAAAGTGATTTAAATCACCAAAAAAAACGATTAGCAACAAATATCACAGTTTTTTTAAGGAGAAGAAAAGAGCTTAAAATCTAAAAATCAAGGCAGTAGAGTCGACACTTCACAACTTCTTCCTTTCCTCGTATGTCCTTAACACTTTCTTATATCAGATCTCTTGATTGCAGTCCACCTTCAACATTCATACGAATGATACCGAATTCCAGGCGACATATCTAAGCATAATCCAGGCCATTTGACTCTTGCTCTGGGGAAATCAACGAAAACAGGACACTTTTCAACTCTCGTTTAGAGAGTGAATCACTTCCAATTTGCGCGCGCGTGGATGTACAAAGCGCACGGGATAAAACGATGCTCGAATTACATCGAATTAATTAGTTCATTGTACTTCTTTTCATTTCTCGATCCACCGGGGAGGAAAAAAAAAGAGTCCGCGTGGGAAGGAAGGATTTCGCGACCGCTTTTCGAGTGCGTCTCTCTCGAACTCTTCGCTTCTTTTCCGCGTAACGAGCACGAGGCTAAGGAAGAGGGGAGTGCGATCGGGAGAGTTGAAGGGAGTGACCGACCGATCCGAACTGATGTGGGGAGGGGAGGAAAAAATTACGAGGCTTGACTGAGATTCGACAAGCGGAAGAAGAGACAAGGAGGGGTCCTTTTCTTTGGTGCGCGTTAAGGGGAGAGCGAGACCGCGTACGTGAGATTTTTTTTAAACGGGGCGAGGTTGAAAAGACAAGGGAGGAGCTATATCGCGAGAGCAATCGCCGCGACGATCCAGCGAACACTGGCTGAGGCGGCAAAGGAGAGTCGGCTCGCTCTCTCGCTCCCCGCCACCGGGCCCCCCGTCGCCCGCACCCCGCCCGACCCCCCTTTCCTCGTCCACCCCGACCGCCCTCCGACGAAGCCCCGTTCCTCCCTTCGCCCCAACGCTCTTTCGCAGAGCCCTACCCTCCCGCCACACACGCTCGTACCCCGCTCTCCCCTCACCCTCCCCTCTGCTCACTCACTAAGTGACTCTCCTCCCCTTTCCCTTTACAACTCCCCGCCTTACTCTGCATTACTCCCTCCGTCCATCCCTCCTCCGCTCCCTCTCTCTCTATCTCTCTCCACTCGCTCTCCTACGTAGGTACTCCCTAGTCCCAGTTCACCCATAAGTCCAGAATGCCCTCCGAAAACATGCTCCCGCCACGCTTCACCTTCCAGAAACACACCAACTCAATCCAAACTCTTCTCATAATCCATCTCGCTCGCACTGTTTCCATCTCTGCAACTCTCTCCCCGCTTTCTAATATACTCTTCATGTCGTTGCATGGCAATCGTTTCGTTATACTCATGCTGTTTTTAACGCTCACTCTTCGGACCGCTTCCTGGGTAATTTCTCGGATCTTCAAAAGTTTACCGGTTCCGTTCCCTCTCCTCTTTCTCGTTGTTCTCCCTCCTGAATATTTGTTTTAATCAATTGTCTCAGCGGTCTTAATTTATTTCCCTGAATTTCGGGTAAGATGCGAGTACCAAGTCTCACCCTATTTAGATCAAAATAGGTCTCCTTAAAAAAAACCCTACTCCTTCCCCAGTAACCTTGTAACACACCGGGGGGTAGTCTAGAGGTGAACGCGGGGATATCGTCCTCAATCCGAAAACTCTCCCACCTTCCCCATCCCGTTCTCCCTCCTGTTCTCCCGCTACCGCGTCCAAAACTCCGCCCCCACTTTGACCTATCGCACTCGGTCCCTCTAACCAACTCACACGAGAGCACCAATACAATCTTCCGGTGGCCGTCATCGCCATCATCGCCGTAGTTACCGTCATACCTCCGTCTCGACCTGCATTACCTATCATCTCGTCCGTCCGTCTCTCTCTCGCTCACTACTCCTCACGCCTACTCTCCCAATCAGCCTCCCCTCACTGTCGAAATAAGCTCGAATGAATTTCCAAATTGCCTCTACGCCGGGTTGCTTGGGACCCATCAAATCGGCTGCCGTTTGGAATTATTTTTTTTATATCTATTCGTTCCTCTCACCCGTTCAACCCTCCTCGTTGTCACTACCAAAGCAACCGACCGGAATTCCCTTATTCCATTCGTCAGCACCGCGCCGTAGTTTCGGCGGCCTCACCGGCTAATATTATTCAAGCGCCGACGTATTCTCGAGGTTCCCTGACTCGTAATATTTTGGAAAGGAATTATTTAGCTGGATGGATCCACGGGACACATTTATTTCGTCTTACCCTTTTGATACGTGAACTCATTTCAACTCAAGTGTACGCGTAAGTGAAACGTGATATTAGTTCCCGGCGAGAGCTGTATTTGTGTTCGCACTATTATCGGTGCTCGATGTAATCCAGAGATATGGTTGCAAAACTGAAACGAAAAAGTATTTTGATGGCCATCTTCAAGGAATGAAAAACTACCTCATAATAGGGGGCACTTCCGAAATCAATGTTTTCCATTATCGTATTTTAAGAATATCAGACGTTAACTGCTCGAAGCCTTCTCATCATCGACGCATTGAAAATTATTACTAAATTGCAATTACTTAAATATTAATCAAAAATCGCGACAAAAGGAATAAACCCGAATCTTGTATTAAATATGGCTGGTACAAGGTATTGGAGGGATATATTTCAAGAGAGAATACATACTACTCGTAGCTCATGTTACATGTAAGGCATTTGTACCTGCACTGTTTATAAAAATTTTGCATGCCTGATGCAATGGTTCAGGCTAATTAGAACCAACTTCTATTTAATATACTTTCCAAATTCATGATTAAAAAATCTAAAATTTAATAGAAAAATAAAATAAAGTAACTTTCAAATGTAATGTAAATCCGACAGTACAATACATCATTTTCTTCTACAAGAGGTTTTCCAATGTTCTTCACACAACTGATTTCAAATTTTACTAACCCTAATTTTCAATTCACGTAATTCAGTGGTTAAATAAGTTAAAACATAAAGGCACAAAGTTCACTTAAATCTGCTACATGATAATCATGTGAAATCTTCACAGTTGATCCTACAGGAACCTGTATTATGGTCAGGAATATCTTTCTCCATCGTGGAATTAAAGTTACGTGTACATCGTTTTGTGTAATTAAATTTAAAATGTGCTTCTCTGGTAGTTGCGAAAAAAATTAGAAATTGAATCAAGAATATGAAAACTGAATGAATAATAATTAACTGCAATTAAGTAAAAATAATTTCAATCTAGAAATCTAAATCACAGTCACCACCATATTTAAGTCACGTATCCTTGATAGTGAAATTATTTCGTTCATGGTATGATCACTATTTTAAAGCACAGTTTTTGGTCAGATTTTAGACATTCACTGAAAAATTATATATGCAAAAATTGAACCACTTTGCAATCGTCTCGTGTAGAAAAAATACAAGAAATCGGATTGCACTGTACCACTATAAAACTTGTCGAAACTCTTCGAATGGACCAAAACGTTTATACTCTGTGGCTGGACCATTTTAATTTTGATCTGAAAAATCATGACCGCATCATAAGAGTGACCAAAATATTCCTTAATAGTAGTCCAAGTAAATAAAATTAAATGAAAAGTTACTGTTAATTCCAAAATTAAACATTAATTCCTACCAAATTTGGTTTTATTTATCTATACGGTCGCTCGAAATTTATTTCACACAATTCAACGACGATATATTTTTTTTATTTATTATGACAGCTATTTCAAGGATTCAAATGATCCAAAGAACGACATTAGTGCAGTCAAAGCCAAACTATAAACGAAATGCAATAACTCTGCCTGCTATTTATAGGTCTTAGGTGGGTTTCATATCTGCTGCCCTTTCCTTGACCTGTGAACGCTACGCTATTTACGGGAATTATTTGTGGGGAAATAACTTCACTTCCATCATTTGGAAAACTATTTCCTCAAATGCATTTCCGAGACCATCATTCCCAGTTACGAGGAATCTGAAAATTTGCCTAAATGTACACGCTTTCCCTTCAAAACCAACACTCGTCATGGCCTACCTTCCCGGGCCATAAGCAACGTTTTCAGTTGTCTTTTCCGGCGGATAGATGATTGCTAGACTTATTAGGGTACGAAATTCGCATCATACCGCACGAATTCATCGAATTCCTCTCCCCTGACCGGTCGAACGACCTTTGCATAGCAACAACCTACATGCACGAAAACTTGGCCATATCCAATATTCCGTCATCTCTCGACTCCGCAACTATTCCCTTTAAGTTTGCCCCGAGTCTTATCACACTGTCGATCGCAGAGGCCCGTTATAACGCAAAATAGACTGTATGTAAACAGTACGCTTGAATAAATGTGTAAAAACGCCTATAAATAACAAAATCTGCACCAAAAGTTTTTTCATTCATTAGAGTGAGAATAGTATACGAGCCAATTTAAAACGCTGACCGAGCGAATGAAATTTGTTGTAAATTCCCAGTCACGCCAAGAAAAATCCAGAGTACACATATTCAAGTTGGCAGATTTCGAACTTGAGCTACACTTAGCGAAACCAGGTAATGTAGTAGATGGACTTAAACAATAATTCTTTAAGGTTGAGAATAGGATTGTTTAAACAATAACGACCGCATACAGATGGGGGAGCAATCTCCCACTCTCAAAGGAGGAACACTTGAGCTCAAAATGTTCTTTATTAATAAGACAACCATCCGAATTATTTCTCATTTAATACCCCCACAAGAGTAATACGAGTATCGAATATCGTATTTCATAAACTGCGACAACTTCCACATGAAGTGAAATAATTGCTGTGAATTTTCATACTATATCTAACCCACCTGCCCCCTGGTCAAGTTTCTAAATGCGATCGTTTAAAGTAATGGAATATATAATTTCTTACTCTATTTTCACTCTTACTATAAAATAGGTGTAATTTTTATCAATTAGCTTAACAGAAATGAGAAATCTCATTTTTACAACTCCAATAGCACGCATTACGGATCAAAAGGTTTTGGAAAAGTGATTATCCCCTCTATTTAGTCGAATTCGAAAGAAATTGATAACGGCAAAGAAGTTAACTTCAATGATGATAACATTATCAGTCACAATAATTTTTAATTGGGCATAACAAATTGAAAACTTCGTGAAGGACCATCTCCAAGACAAAAACAACTTTACTCACCTAAAACCATGCTATGGGTTTTGTAAGTTCGCTTAGCACGGATTAAACAGGTCCAACGTATTCATCGTGCAAAAAAAGTTGTCCATGGTTTGAGTAACACTCACCTGCAAAGAAGAAGAGGTAAAAATTAATCATATTTCCAGCAATTTTTTTTCATTAAACGTAACTATTTTAACATATTAATGGAAAATCATTTTTCTCAAATGATTTTCCAATTGGAGCAGAAAATAGAAGTATGTGATATGACATCAAGTAAAATTTTATTTCACATAACCCAACAGCAATTTCCTTTTAAATCCTACACAAATGCACGCTGACTTAGTGTATGAATCAATGTGAGGCTAAGGTAAGCAAGGGTTAAACGGTAATCCGTATGATGTATTTTTAAGGTAGATCCCTAATATAGAATTATGTTGACGATATATATTTGTGATTACACCAACGACATAGTGAGCTTATAATACCTCTTTGAGGTTATACACAATTTTAAAAAAGGCATATTGTTTACGGTCTTTCGCATTAGTCACGCAATATATTTACCCTGCCCGTTTTTTAACCATTTGGAACCATTATCCATAAAAAATCGTCAAACATGATGAACTCCTAAATTTTTATTTTGCTTAGAGTGTGTACAAAAACGTCTATGCAAATCCAGTTCTAAATCTCACCCGCGCTTCGTTTTTTCGATCATAAATTACAATTGGACAACCCTTCCTACGCAACCGACAATATTTTTGGTGAAAAATAGAAAATTAACTAGAGGCAATTAAAGACAAGAGAATAATAATTATATACAAATAGTTTTGGTTTATTAACGTTCAGATTCATGACTACGTTACAGCTTACACGATGTGTCTTCAAGATCTAAGTCCTCTTTTTTTAGACAAACATTTTCAAGCGAGGAAGTCATCACTTACACTATACGCATTTATTAACATACTCTCCCTGCACACATTCACATTTTTCACAAGGTCGAAGTGATGATTTATTATGGCCGCCAAGAGTGCTTATATAGGGGTCACTTTGGTCTATTGGAAAAACCGGCTGGTCCGTGACCGAGGCTTCTTGAGTTCGTTGTCACACGGCGTTCGGTCTTCTTTGAACTTTCGCCCCCACAAACGCACACGCGTAATACCATCACCGCAAATGTCACTTCAATTTAAGATAATTTTTGATGGCTGTTAGGCCACTTAAAAGAGGAGCAAACGGATAAGACGCTCTACTTTGACACTAAACGATGTCATTGTAAGCATTTAAAACGATCATATGTCTAGCGGCAAATTTACAAACCCTATGTGTTTTACGGAGCAAACATATGTGACATACATTCCAAGAGTATGCCCACGTATATTAAGATAAACCACATTTTACTATCTACATCCATTTTTGAGAAAAAATATTGGGTAACCTTAACACCTGAACGCACTCGCAATGAAACGCTATCAATTCCAACTAACGAAACTTTAAATTAGTTATGAAAGTTATGATGATTATAAAACTACGTTTTACATCTTATTCATAATGAGAGAAGGTTTACTCTATACTTCTAGAGTTGATTTTAAAGAAGTAATTATTTATCAGGAGAGATATCATCCGATGAGTTTCAACATGCATTCCATTTTGCCGAATTGATTCAGCACTGTCGAGCGCACCAACGAATGAACGCTGCATTATAATAAGCAGCGCTGCGTATAACTATTAGAACGAAGATAAAGTTTGGGCATTACCGTAACTCTTAAAGGGAACTTAGATTTCGAGAATTTCATCTAGAAAACGTATCTCATGGGTTCTATTCTGGATGTCAATGATTTCTACACTTAAGTGTAAATCAGTAAATTAGAAATTAATATGGAAGATATGAAGAACGTACTAATGTTGTAATTATATTGATATTTTCCACATAAAATCAATCCTATCTGCCATATTAAGGGTGAGAGAATGTGAGAACACATTAAGTTCCCACTTGCTTTTAACGTAAGATCAAAATTAGAATGGGAATCAATCAATGAAAAAAGGTATTTTGAAATTTGGATAGACGTCGTTATTCCGGTCAAAACAGAGTTCATCAGATTGAATAGTCCATAGGTACAATTCCATTTAATCCCAATGGCAGGAATATTAGGACGGAGGATTAGATAGTGAATCGTGATTTTCAATTGGCAGCTAACGCATTACGATATTTCTTCAATTAATACTTTCTTAATTTAATGAACTTAAAATATTCGGACATAAAAGCGATTAACTTCGACGTTAGGTTTTAAATTACACAATCTTCCCTATAAACTCTGCTTCCTGAATTATTATATTCTATTTGTAACAACGAAAAATGAATTATCATTTCAGAGGTCTTTAGTGTTTAACTAGTCAGTATCCTCTCCTTTTAAATTCTTCGTGAGAGCCAACACGCAATTTCAAATTTTCTCACGGAACCCCACTCTCGCATACGCCAATCACAAAATTAGCCCGGGCCCATAATGGCAACACGTCTTCGTATCGCAAATGCCATCTCCCGCGTGGCTATGAAGAACTGCGTGAATAGTGTTTCCCAAGGTCCTGAAAGCCGTTGCGCGAAGGTCTCCGGAGGTCAGGGAAGGGGGAAAATGGATATTAAAACGCAGCCTTTCATGAATGGTGCGGGTGATAGCGGGCACGGAAAGTCATCTAATAATGAGGTGGAGGTGAGTGGTGGTGAATGTATACATTTACTTCCGCTCCCTCTGATACAAGTATATCGTCGTTAATGCGAGATGATGATTTCCCCTAAAAGCCAGCTGTATTCCGTGGGCGAGATAGGGACAATGTGAGAGACGATTCCTTCTCTCGTTAAGGACACGCTTCGATTTTCCACGCGATGGCTTTCGGCCCGCGATCATCACGCCCTCGAAAAATTACGACTAATCTCCTTCGTGCAAGCCCTGTTTTTCCTTTCGATCGCGGAGTATTCTCCTCGAGAGGAACTTAAAAATCTAAGAGCTAGAATAACGGGGATGAAATGCTAATTCGAGTAGTTACGTCGTGCTCAAGGGAAAATCCAAACTTCCTAATAAGGTACAGTTCATTAATTACGTCTCCGCTCCGTGTCATTCACACGGATTGTAACTTTCATGCAAGATTAATATCGCTCGAATTGATCGCCTTTTGGTTCGACACCCTCTGACAACGCCGTCCCGTTTTAGCAAAGTGGCAACTCAACTCAGGTGCGAGGGTGCGACAGCTACCCATGCAACTGGCACAGTAGGGTACGCACCTGCTCTTGTAACTAATTGAGGACGAAGATGGGGTAACAAAGTCACGTATTTGATTTACGCTTCAGGTGATGAGAGTTAATTACACAAAAACTTAAATAGAAATAAAATAAACCCATTCATTTGCATTATTACAGGTGTAAAATAAGTTCTTAATCATATTGAAAAACAAAAACAATAAAACCTTTTTGACCAGTTAATGTATGTTACTGTTGCACTTAAACACCTTCCTGAAGTATTGACGTTTTGGTAGAACATGATGCAATCCCCATCTAACACGCTTACATACCCATGCTTTAAAGTCTATACATAGCGTCCATCTCCATTCATACTGCTGACATTTTCCAAGACCCCAAATACTTCACATGTAATATTGTTGCCTTCGAGAGCCCACTTCCTCTCAATATTTAGATATTCACCAATGTCGCACTTCTCCGAATTCATTCATCAAAATTTCTTCATATGTCCTCTCCAATCAGTTATTTGGAAAATGAAGTCACATCGCCTTTGCAGTGTTTTCGCTTAGTTCAAAATCTTGCGGAATACACATCAGTATACTTGGAGCTCAATGAATATGTTGTTCAATTCAACATATAAATTAGGTTCCAAACATGGACTACTAATGATACATTATTCATTATAAAATCAATATCACGGATATATTTTTCAAAAATATGAATCATAGCACAACATATTACTTTTATATAATTCCCATACTTATAATAAAAAGCAAATTTGTGGGACTACCGCGTGTGTGTTTGTGTGTACGTATGTGTATATATATATACACACATACATACAGTACAGGAACTGTATGTATATATATATATATATATATATATATATATATATATATATATATATATATATATATATATATATATATATACACTGTTCCTTCCTCCCTCCTTTTCAGTTTCTTCCTTCTTTTCTTTGAAGTATGTGTGTTTGCTAGGGCTAACTTCATATACATTGTTATTCACATCCGTTTTTCACTTAAGTTATATATATATACTATATATATATATATGTATATATATATGTATATATACCCACACAAAATAGCCGCATATATAATTATATAAATATTTGTATGTAAATATATAAAGTTTACAACTTGATAAAAACCTAACCTAACCTAACTTCAAGTCAGGTTATGCTTAAATGCATAAGTTATGGTAAAATATATAAAAGGTCAGTTGAATCAAACTACCTTTCACGATATACATGTATGTAAAACCCGAAAGAGAACATGATATTAGTCATCATTGTTAATAATAATTTTAACGAGAGTACCACACAAAAGATGTACAAAACTGTAACCATTTGTATCTGAAGGATGTGCAAGCATTAACGACAAACAAATCTATTTGCAAAAATACCATGCGGAATCACTAGAGTGGAATGAAAAATCTTTTCTGTGGTTGTACAATCCATCCCTTTGCTTAGAGCTGCATGACAACCCATTAGTCATACAAACACCTATCCTGATAATTCCTCGGGAAGCAAAACACAAAAATATTACTTTCATCAAAGTTGAATAAAAAACATGGCAGAGCTTGGATATATTTCAAGCGGAATCATCCCCTGGATGATCTATTTGCGGGAAGCTCTAAATGTGATTTATCGTAAAAGTCCTTTTCCTACGCCAAGGTGCTCGCTAGCATGGCTACCCCTGCCAGATTAAATATTTTAATTCTCGCGCCCACAAGGACGGAGAATGGACGGAGGAAACCCGAAATTATTGCCTCTAAATCATTTCCGAGCACTGAATTGGGGCACTGTCTTAAAAACTTTCCGTTTCAGATAGGGTAGAGAAGTTTAAGCCAATCTCTTGCATTAGCTCGACGTGCCGCCTCGAAATTGTTATTACCCCTCCTGCGAACCCTACCCACCGCATTTGAAAATGAAAGAAAGAAAGAACTTTAAAAGTTTTCTCTCCTCAATCCCCTATCTTTTCATTTCGCCCTAACACTTGCCGGCCCCATTCTCCTACTCTTCCCATCACATACTCCAGTTCCGTTGCCCTCTGACCACTGGAGGCGAACGAACCGTCGTTGGCACTTTCGGGCGTATCCGCCTTTGAAAGCCGTTGTGGGGAAATATTGATCCAATGGCGACCGCATATGTTTTTTTCAAAAGTGATACCGTCGCCAAATTAAAATCTCAAGCTTCAATGGGTTTTTTTTTCTGTAATAATAATCGAGGATTCAGCACGGTGATGATCGTTATAAATTGCTTATTTTATAATTGACGTGAAATATTTTTGGCAAGCAACGTCACATATTCTGATAATTTCCTACGTATCGGCACCTCTTTAAAATGTTAGAATGCAAATTTGAGAAGGTTCGTCAAGCTCTAAAATGATTATGTTATTTTTTTCTGGAACGGCACACACTCTTCATTTGACCATTTTCAGTCCTCGGCAGGTTTTTTTAACAAGAACGTGGAAGATTAATTGCTAGGTCGCAACTGGAAAAAAAAGTATACATCATCCGACAGAATGGCTGTGGAAATTTTAACTGCATTCAAAAAGCCATTTCCCAAATTTTAACTCTCTCTCTCCCTTACCTACTTCTTCTTTTTTGCCCTTCCCACTTTTTATTCTGATGTTTATATTTGTGAACTTCATTAAATGGGTAAAAGAGAGAACTGAAGACCATGCAAATATGCATTAAAGAAAGTCGTCTTGATTCGAGATTGTGTATTACATTATTTTAGGCAATTCATCATGAGTTATTTTTGCCGCAAGCCTTGCTGCATAAATTTTTCACCGGTTAATAGTGATAGAGGTCAAAAAAACTATGAACAATGAAATATTATATAAAAAACGAAGCCATTATTATTATTATTCGACATGAATAATATTTCTGCTGGCTCAATTATCTTACGTTTCCTTTAATGATGCAACTGGAATAATACTAGAAAAAGCGAAATTTTGAAATAATGAATGTTAAATAAACAAAAGTTTAATTCCATTATCATAAATTTATATAATATAATTTATTCATTAAATCATCATGAATTCATGGGTAAATAGTTTTTTTTTAGTTTAACACCTGTGTATATATATATATATATATATATATATATATATATATATATATATATATATGTATATGTGGGTCGCGGTGGTCCAGTGGGTAGAGCGTTGGACTACTGACCGGAGGGTCCCGGGTTCGATTCCAGGGCAAGGCACTTTGGGCACCTGCAGCTCCACCCAAGCTAGTTGATTTTTCGGGTACCAGATCTTCCTGGGAAACCATAACCGGCACAGGGAAAGGAACTGGCCCCCCTACCCTGATGTGTGAATATTCACACGCCGTCGGGCTTGTACACGGGTGAGCTCTACCATCACCTACTAAACCGACCTTCGGGTTGATGTTTTCATGTTTTATACTGTTATTCTTATGTTATGTTACTGTTTTTATGGTTTATATATATACATATATAATACATATAACATATATTATATATATATAATTAATACCCAGTGGTCCTATAATATGATCACTAGAATTAAAGAATAGCCCCCTCCGTTATAAGATGAATATTTTTAAATTGGTGTGAGACAACATAACTTTCAAATAATGAAATTCCTTAGAAATAGTGCACTTCAAGACTTTCCATGTGAGAATGTTTGATTGCTATCTTTTTTTAGCAAGAATACATTGTATTGCTTTACGGTATTTCCCAACATGAACTTAGCTGGTCCTATCCCATATCATTTTGACGATTTGGTAACTTATTTTTAATTTAAATACAAATAAAAACAGTTTTAAATATTTATTAAAACGACTGTTCCTTCGGTAATGGGTGAGGGAAAATTGAGAGAACAAATTAATTAAATCCTGCAAACGCTGGAACTTTTCAAGCCTTAGATTATATGCGTATGAAGGGTAGAACGGAGCGGATTAGATAAAATAAATAGATACATGCACAAATTATTTAAACACCTACAGATTTTTCCCTCGTGCGTATAGCAGCAAATATTAAATGTGGCAAAAGTTCAGGCACATTTAAATCTCATTTTCAGCCCTTTTCTTGTTAAGTATACTTCGTAAAATATTTAGATGTTCACGTTTATGTTAAATAAGATTATTCAATAAGTGTGTGCTAAAATCAATTCACCCAAGTTAGTACGGTTAAATGATAGATGGATACAGGTCTTTATTTGATTACCTTCTTCCATGGCTATATGATAAAGGATTACAAATCAGGAAACCAATGAGTCGCCTTTTTTCGATAATATGTCACATATTTCATTAAGTATGCTTTTCTCCCTATGAATTGTCCCTCTACTGACACTGGGCCTAACTCCTTTTCCTAATCACTGATACGAAAAGATATTCCGGCTGAAAAAGTGTATGTTATAATTAAAATTTTCGAAAACATGAGATTTCAACATTTAGCTAAAGTCAGTGGGATGAAGTGACTGAGTCACTTCATCTATTCTATGGTGGTCATCTATTTCTTATCAGCACTGTTATCATGTATCAACAGAGCTACTTGAATTCACACCTAAGGATGAATGAAAAAAGTCCATTTGTTGTTACGACCCGTTAAAAACCGCCATTTGATGGAACCTATAAGACCCAAACAATTAATATCCCAAACAATTTCATTGGAAGTCTTAAATTTAATAGCATGGATGCCATGCCAATGACACTTAAACAAATTTTGTCTGGTTGACGAAAGTGAATCTTCAACAGAGTCTGTTCTAACACTGTGATGAAAATCAGTATAATGAATGACTATAAATAAGCCAACTTATAGCTCGTCAATCGACTAAAAAAACTATATAAAGAGTTGATTGATAAAAAATGAGCTGGTTCATCCAAACTAAATGGAGGAAACCACTTTCCTATAATATTCGAGGTCTAATACCCTCCTCAAACAGAATCAAGCCATTGAAATATATTACCCAGGAGATTGGAAAGGAACTGTCAACATCTTTCACATCACCATTTTGCGGTCTTGACTATTCGCCTTACACAAAAACTTATTTTTTGAGAAAGTGAAAATTGCTTAGGTTGAATCAAATATATAAAATAGTGCCTGAATGGTATCCCTAGCGGCATTATTTTATCATAATGTCTTAGGCTTAGATTCTCTTCTTAGTTGATCATTACGTTCCGTTTAAATTTTAAAAAAGGAGTCGTCATGATTACGTGCAAACTGTTATGTCTCTTTTTCCATAAACTTGAGTAAATGTTTTTGAAATAGACATAAAAAATTGTTATATGACGTTAAAAAAAACGACTATAGCTTTAAGATCTTAAAAAACTCCAAATGTTGCCGGGTTTCCCCTGATATCACTTTACTCCATTTTTGGGTTTTTAGATTGTGTTGGTATTTTTATGGATTTTGGATTTTGTAGCAACAAATTCCAGGGGTTTCGTAAAAACGCCCCTCTTTCGATTATGCTATAACGGAAAAAATGTAATTTTAGAGCATTTTATTCAATATGCCATTATTGACCCACAATTACCAGTAAGCTGTCCATGACACAATGTCCTATGACACAATGTTTCACTATCTTCAGGAAGGACTAAAAACAACTATTTGCAGAGCAATTAGCACCACTGAAGAAAGAAAAAATTATTTTTTTTAAACTTTAAGAAAATGGCAAAATATCAAAATTACCCGCATTCACTGGCGGGGGTGTCAGTTTATACGTACGATATACGCAAAACTGTCGAGATCTTCCAGAGTAAAAATTATTCGATCGGTGTGAGAACTATTTACGAGACAGGTATTCAATTGTTGGCTGTGTTGCTCAACTTTACAAATTATTCTCTCTTTAGAGCAACACCCTTATCCAAAATTTGCCAAAATACACCAAATTCAGTCTCTTAAAAATATGGTTCATGTGAGCTACCAAGATGCATCTACAGACGCATTATTTTTATCATAAGGTTTCAATGTATAATTCGGTAGCATTTCATGCGGTAAATAATAAAATTAACGGATACATCGACTGGCATATTAATAATAAACCAATCATATTTTTACTTTAACAGTATTCTTATCAAGCAAAGAAGTGGCAAAAACTTTCTACGATACTTGCCTTAAAATTCAGATGGCTTATCAAAAACGATGGCTATGAAGCCCGAAGACTGACGGATAATGCGATTGCTTGAATGTTGATTCAGTGTAATTGAATTGTCATGAAGAACGTTCACGTGCTAGAGTATAACGTGGGCATACTCTCAGTGCAAGGTGTAGAGGGAGAGAGATCATTTTTAAGGCAGTAAAAACGAAGAAAATCCTTAAAGCGGTTCCTGATTTAATTACATCCTAGGTCAAGTTTCAAGCTCCGATATCAGACCGTTCAAAATGACGACTCTCACCGATGGAAGAATGAAAGAAAATCACCATCAAACGAAAGAAATCAATGTAACGGAGGACTACACTACTTCCCTAACCGTTCACTTTTGTTGCACCCAGCGGTAACCTTAGAAGGCACTGCGGCGGGTAAGGTCTCCCAAATTTTTAACCAACAACGAGGACCGACGTATCTCCCCCTTCTTACTAAATCCCAAGACCCTTCGTGCCCTCTCACCCTCTTCTTGGCACACTCATTACCGACGGACGACAGATAATTACACCTTCCCGTTCTTCACCCTTTCCCTGTTACAAACTCCATCCCTCGCGGAAACCAGGTTCCTCCTCCCTCCTACACTGAATCTCCCGCAGGAGGGAGGAAGGGGACGAGAGAGAAAGAGAGCGAGAGTGTGGGAGAAGATACACTATACACACAGCCATAATATATATAGGTAACGTGCAGCAGTTAGGAGGAGAGAAAGGAATTACGTGGATGGGACCGAGTCCAAACGACGACGGCATCTCGTTTTCACCTTGGAAGCTCTCACGGAACAATCTCTCTCCTTCCCACACTTTGCCACCTTTCCAACCAATTCCTGCCCCGGATTTCATTCGCCGCGGCACCTGCGGGAATCCCGCATAAGGCCACACACGCTGCCATACGCCCCAAGTAGGATCTGGTGCCATTGAGAAATAGGATGAGTCTTATTTCTGCTGTCTCAAACCTCATCATTTGAGCGCTTGTCTGAGCTAAGCACTCCCCCATTTGAGCCATTTCATAAAATCCGTGTGCCTGTCTGAAGTGGTAGGTCTTACTGTTTCTACCTCCGATTCCTAAGATTTTATCCAGGTCTTGAGTGATTTTATCCTAATACTTAGTATTCTTCCATAGTTTTCTGGTGTACATTCCTTTTAGACTAAAATAGAAGGGAGAATGTTAGGCAAACGAGGAAAAGGCAGGAACAGGATAGGGATGTTGGACGGGATGTAGGGAGGAAAGAAGTAAATAGAGAAGAAGGGGGCCTTGTTGTAGTAGGATGTTTGTTTGTATTTTCATCCCATGCATATAATAATATATTATATTATATTATATTATATTATATTATATTATATTATATTATATTATATTATATTATATTATAATATATTATAATATATTATATTATATTATATTATATTATATTATATTATATTATATTATATTATATTATATTATATTATATTATATTATATTATATTATATTATATTATATTATATTATATTATATTATATTATATTATATTATATTATATTATATTATATTATATTATATTATATTATATTATATTATATTATATTATATTATATTATATATATTATCTCTGATATGGAGCGTAGCTATGTACGATGCGGAAACGTGGTCACTGAAGCAGGAGGATAGACGCAGATTGGAGGCTTTTGAAATGTGGGTGTGGAGAAGAATGGAGAAGGTGAAATGGACCGAAAGGAAAACAAATGAGGAAGTACTAGAGATGGTGGGTGAGGAGAGGGGTTTGTTGAGAGAAATCCTATGGAGGCAGGAAAAATGGATGAAAGGAGTATTGAGCGGTAGTGGAAAGATGAAGAAGGTAATAGAGGGGAGAATGTATGGCAAGCGAGGAAAGGGTAGGAACAGGATAGGGATGTTGGATGGGATGAAGGGAGGAACGAAGTACACAGAGATGAAGAGGGACCTGATGTAGATTATGTTGCTGTATTGGGTTTTGTTTGGAGTTACAAAAATGTTTATTTGATAGTTGTGTCCATCGAAAAACCTACCTTAACCCGTAGATTACCTAATAATAATAATATATTGTACATATAATATATTATATATAATATTTTATAAATATCATATATTTATACCACGACAAGGTTGTAGTCCATGATATAATATACTATATACAATATAATATTAATAATATATATTATTATACATAATAATTCATTTTCATAACGGATGATGAAATATCAAATTCCTGAACAATATATTGTAAAAAGACCATTCTGTTTAAACTAAATAAGTATGAACAGATTACCAACTCAATAAGAACTACATAAAGATGTTTCTATGATTTCCGTGAATATACCCCTTGCCTTTGTCACATTTTATTCTCCAAGTTCAGTTACAACTGCCGAAAAAAAAATTCCTAAATAATCTCAAATCCCGATGAGACCTGAGGGCAATATCAGGTAGTAATCCGATCTCTTCTTGCGTTGAGCACCTTTCGTGCGGTAGAGAGCGATAAGTGTGTACGAAATTCGTTTATGGTATGGAAGAAAGCAAAAACCATTTACAATAATTACTACATGGTAGAGTAAAACTCTTGTAGCCACCATCACGTCCATTTCGGTGACCCGAACCACACACGAATTTCTTCTTTAAGACTTTTTTTAAAGGCTTAAGGTATGATAAAACAAAATCTGAACTCTAAAACTGCCCTTCATAGGCAAATAATACCACAGATGACTGCGAAATTTAAATCGAACCTTTCCGTCTTAAGCGCAAATGGAAGCAGTAACATTTATTGGGCAACTCAAGGTTTCGTACAGAAATTAAATCACGTGGTCCATTTTACGGATTCAGGCGGTCTTAGAATATTTCGGAAATTCTGCATACATTTTTAATGCATACATATATATATATATATATACACATGCAAATAATTACTATTTGTAACCCATCATATCTTCTCCTTCAAGATAAGTTTCGCATCAATCATATCCAAAACACTCCAATGGTGAATTTTTCACCAATAAATCCAGCGATCCCATAAATCTAAATTTACCTACGATGCTAAAAATCATACCGACTATCAGCAATAAAATATGCAAATCCTCAAATACGTCTGTGTTGAAGCCTGAGAAATCGCTTAATCTGCTTTTAGATCCATTCCTTAGCGGAACGGGCGCCCATGGCATCAATTTCTCCAAATGCGGATCCCTCGGCTAAATCACCGAGCCACTGCTTCCATCCGATTCAGGTTGTAAATTTTGACAGATAAATAACGCGTGCGTTTCAATTAAATCACTGACAATGAGATTCATTCTGAACTATTCCAACAGCAATGCGCAAAGTTGTGACATTCAACACAGGAACGAAAAAAACATGTAAAATTACATCTGATCGCCATTACTCTTTACACGTTGCATCCTCAATGACTGATGCCCCATGTAATCAATAATCAAATCATATTCAATAGAATATAATGTTTGAAATATCCAATCTAATGAATCATTATTATTTTTGTACTTCAATCAAAACTGTATTGTTTTTTTTTAGTGTTCAAGACTGACTAAAGAGAAACAATACTTAATTACATGAGGCATCTTGGAAGCTCTGCAATATTCAGTGCAGCGAAGTACCTTAGAAATATCAAAGATGTGATTTGTCTTTCAGAGCAGTAGATGTTGCAACGGTCCAAAAATTAATCATTTTCTATAAAATTAGATAAAGCACATGCTCTAAAATATGAATGGCAGTTTCCAGTTTGATATGGTAGAAGGAATTCGTATTTAAAAAAGAATAATAGCACTTTTTCACAAAATAAGTTACATTATTATCGGCATTGTACTGGCTAAAGTGGGCTTTGGATGGACGAAGAATGTAAAACCAATGTTTATACACAACACGATATTCGTATCCATTTTTTTGGAAAATATCTATTATTTTCACACTTATATGTGTTATGTGGTTATCTAGCTTTCTTCTTTACCGAATAACATTAACGTACCTTTTCAAAGAATAATTCCAATAAAATAATTTTAATATACCTGTAAGTCCCTATCCTAAACCAATAAATCACACTAATATACCATTATCGCTTAAGATCTCTTAATGATAGGATGGCATTAATTCGTTAGAGGCCAGTAGGGCACGTATCTAGTAATTTTGCATTTTTGTAAGATTTTACTACCACTTCAATTTATATATATATATATATATATATATATATATATATATATATATATATATATATATATATAACTTTTGGACGGCAAAATAGAATACAGAATAAAACAGATAACTCTGAGTCTGACCTGAAGAAGGCCTCGGAGTGGGCCGAAAGCTTAAATCATCTACAGTGTGAGTGTCCTTTTACGTGTTATCTGTTTTATTCTGTATTCTATTGTGCCGTCCAAAAGTTATATTGCTCTCGTGAGTACTTCCGCATCATCTATATATATATATATCTTCACATTTAGGAATGCAGTGTCCTCACTACTTTGACAGTATTATCAATTCCTTTAGCTTAATTATACAACCAAGCAAATAAATATGCATTACGTTCACCTTATAATATTATGCCTCTCAACAAGCCATTATTAAAGATTCCACCACTTTTTCATGTGGCATATTACTCGACGCACGCTAAGGCAAAAGGATAAGGAAAAATGTATCTGTAAAAATCATGGATAATTGGTATCACCGGGAGATTGAAATTCGTGCGTCAAATAAGCTTTTCTGATCCCAGTACCTCTTGTTTCCCAACGGAACTACTAGGATATATTTTTCATACGAAAGGAATTTCTCATGATCTGGGAGATGATTTCGGCAACTTTTCGGAATTCTCCCATACGCATGGAAGATAGGAAAGCGAGCTTTCTGAGATGACTTCAAGTCCATATTTCACCAGAAGAACGTCACCCCCTCTTTTGAACTTCACATGTTCCTATCGTGAGTGTTTACGAAAAATTTCCTCAAATTCCATCTCACGGACTCTCAATACTTTCCCAGACAAAAGCCTATCCAAATTACTTATTTTAGTTTCAACTTTAATTGTTTTTAAAATTCAATTTCAATCTTATCGGCATTTCTATTTCAGCAACATTTAAAAAGACTACGAATTTAATTCTCTGCTTGCCTGGTTACGATCTACGAGTGCACAATCACCATACCACACAAGATTCCTAATTTTGAATTAATCTATTTAGAAATACGAGAAGCTGTATGCAAAACATGGTATCTTCCCTGCATCACAAGATGGACACGGACGGTAGAGCTCACAGAAGGTTAGAAATTGTCCATGAGACAATTAGTGTTTAATTCATACTTAAACTGACCAATTAAAAAAATGCAATAAAGAATGATGAATCAATACTTTTTGAAAATTTGCATATTCCCCATTTTTAAACTCTGAAGTTTTTACTCTCCTGGATGATGGAGGGCTCCTTGTTGATATCGTGATATAAATCAGATTGAAGGATGGAAATAGCGTCAGTTATAATGCATTTAAAACACTTCTTGGTGTAAATAAGATTGAAACTAAACATTTTCCTAGGTCTATCACTCTACGCTGGGAGATCTGGGAAGTTGTTGAGCGATTTCCTTGGATGGTGCCGCTATAGGTTATATCTACGCGTAGACTTATGGGGGAAGATGATTTTTGTCGAAGTTGACGGATTAACACTGTAAGGCATCAGAAGCGTGAAGAACAGTAGGAGGGCGTTCGACGGCACGGAATAAGATACGAAAAAGAAAAAATGAACTGGCAGGTAACCCAGCATAAAGAGTTGCAGAGAAATTTAATCAATCATTCAATAGGTCCCGGGACATACTGAAAGGAATATATAATATTTTGGGTTGCGCAAGGTATAATTTAATATCTTGAATAGGGAAAATATATCAATAGCGACTATTACACTGAGTTATTGGTGCTTTTGAATGACGCAAAAGTCGCTAAAATATGACCCCATATGAAGAAGAAAAATTTCATCTCTCATCAAGACAATACACCGTGCAAAAATTCAACTAAAACAATGGCCTAATTGAAGGATTTGGGCTTCAATCTGCTTCCACGCCCAACACAACTCTCCAGATCTAGCCCCTAGCGACTACTGGATGTTTCCTGATCTCAAAAAGATCCTCCTGGGAAAAAGACTTGGCTCAAATGAGGAAGTCATCGTTGCAACTGAAGCTTATTTCGACGGTAAGGACAAATCGTTTAACAAGAATTGTATCAAAATGTTATAAAAGCGTTGGAATGATTGTATAACTCTTGAAGGTGATACTGTTGATGAACAAAAATGAACATTGCGACACAAATGTTGTTTCCTTAGTTAGTCCCGGGACTTATTGAACGATGGGTTAATACAGGACCTAAAACTAGAAATAATAATAAAAGGACGATAAATTAAACTTCAATTTTTAAAATATTAGAGATACATATATATTTGATGTTAGCCTTTAAAGATTTATGCCCACTTTGCCAACTATTGATGTTATTTATCGACAAGCGCTATCGTACGAATCCGACCTTTCTTTTGCAAGTACATTTTCCCCCCAAAGTGTTTCTCCCCGACCTACTATATAGCCACATACAATGATATTGGAATAATAATTTAAAATGCGAATAATTACAGATTGGAATACTACGACTTTGACTATTAATTAAGCCAGAATTGATGTCACAAAAAATGCATTCTAATGTTATACTAAAGTGATATACGAAGTATGTTAAAAAATTAACGGCAATTTTAATTTCTCGGACAATAGCATCTATTTATTCTTATACATTGATGTTGTCACCTTCAAATTAGTCCCCATTGGAGATTATGCACTTGTGCCAGCGCTTCTTCCAATCCCCGAAACACTTCTCAAACTCGATCTTGGAGACAGCCTTTAGTTCTTTCAGCGATGCGCTTTTAATGTCACCTACGGCTGTAAAACGACGGCCCTTCAAGGTTCTCTTAATTTTTGGAAATAGGAAAAAGTCACACGGAGCCATATCTGGAAAATATGGAAGCTGAGGCATCGTTACGGTATTGTTTTTGGCCAAAAATTCACGAACAACCAATGAAATGTGAGCTGGTGCATAATCATGGTGCAAAAGACATTTTGGAACGAATTTTGCTGCCACACGTTTCATACCCAAAAATTTGGAAAAAATGTCATAACATGATCCAATTGATATGCCAACATCATCAGCGACCTCTCTAATTGTGATTTGGCGATCGATCATCACTATTTCTTTCACTTTTCCACGTTTTCATCGATTGTTGATGTGCTGTGGCGTCCAGGGCGTTCGTCATTTTCAAGGTCTTCACGGCCTTCTTGGAAACGCTTATACCACTCGTAAACTTTTGATTTACTAATAGCAGACTCACCATAGGCCTTTGTTAACATTTCACACACTTTGATTTACTTTATTTCATTTTTTACGTAAAATTTGATACAAATTCTTTGATCCATTTCTTTTAACAAACGAAAATCGCCGATCTCATCAAAAATGTTTAACCTTAGTGGCTGTCACAGACAAAGTCCACAATGAAAACAGCTGAAAGTTTTATCATACTTCAGGGGCATGTACACCAACATAATAAAAAAGTTTGAAAATCGGACTCTCCAAGCCCGCGAAATGAAAAAAATCCCGTTAATATTTGAACACACCTCGTACATAAGTACAATACTTGAATACCTTCTATCTTCAAAACATTACGCCACTCAGAAAACATGGAACTTGTTAAGAGTCGGGCACTAACCTGAAGGACCCTTTCGTTATCTCTTTGAGGAACAAGGATCTTATAGTCTTTCAAATAAGCAAACTTAATAGACTTGTTAAGAAAGCAGGGAACCCACCAGAAAGTATATTGACATTGGACCATTTTTTCACTGTATTTCGGTAACATTATATAAATTATAATTTCACAGAAATCATTTCACCTATAATATAAGTTTGAAATACATTACTTTAAAATTATTCATTACCTGAGTCGCTATTCAAATTGAAACACAGCCCACTCTTTCCGGCCTTCCTTTCGGGATTAACTCAATGAAGATAAATTTGAAACAAATAAGCAAATATTCATTGGAATTTTAAAAAAAAAACCGTGGCGTAATTTCATAAAAATATACGCCCATGGGAAATGTTTACCGACCCTAAAAGATACGTCAAATGAGAAAACTGAGGCTAAATCCCGGCAAAGAAAAATACACACGGAAAGCTCAAGCCAATTAATTTGGCTCGTTTGTAAATTTTTGCGTGGAAAACAGAAGATCCGGAAGCATCAATCGGAAGTAAAAATGGGCGAGGAAGTTTTGTAGAAATATTCCGAGAAAATTCTTGAATCGGAGGCAAAGGATTATTTTATGCTAAAATTATGACGGTGCCAGAATTTGGAATTCATGTGAGGTAATTTAATTTTCAGTCAACTACCACAGTAATTAGTGGAATTGAAGAAGTCAGCAAAACATTCATATTATGTACACACGCATATATTATGAGGTATATAATCACTGAGATAACAAATTTAGTCAACGTTATGCTTGCGTAGATTTAACCAAGCATATATTGTGGTTCACCATTTTTTCCATTGCACTTCGTCAGCACATAACTAAATATAATTTTTTGCTGGGCCTTGTGAGGTATTACTTTGTATTTTCTTTGATTACCAAGGTGGCGGTTAAGGTTTCATCTTTTTTTCAAGAATTGTGTGAATTAACGATTTTTTTTAATTAGCGCTTTTGTTATCTGAATCAAACAATCACAATTCTAGGGAATTGTGTGCCATCTGAAAATATCTTTATGAACATATTTTAATTGATATTACTAATAACTTAACCCACGGATAAGCCACACCTAAGTTCGCTATTAATTGGACTAGGGAACAGAACTATCCCTTAAAAAGAAAAATCTAGTACAAATATAATAAATCTCACAAGACTCAAAAATATATCTTTCAAACCAATCACTGACAATTATGCCATGTCCAGTATATTTCGAGAAGATTTAAAAAGAAAAGAGGAGGTGTTTGATCAAACAAATCCAACTACTATTGGTATCGACCAATGATAGTTGGATAGGTCGAAGGGCGACTTGAAGACGCAGGTAGGATGGCCAACGAAACTGTCGTCACACAAAGACAACCAACACGGATGCAGAACCCAGAAATGCAGAGACAAGCAGTTCAACGCCGCGGAAACCTTCGTACGAATTTTAACCGATATATTTTCAGCCGTTTATTACAGAAATGGAATAAGTAAAACTTTACAACTATGGTACAAAATAAAATTAATATAAATGCTTCTTCGGACTTTTAAATCACATTAAAACTAAGATTTATTCGAATATTGCCACCATAACCATAACGCAAAAAGCTCAGTATGATTGTTCATCAATCAACTTAATCCCAAAATTAAATATCATTTTATAGATTTCTTATGCAGTATTACCGCATCCTTCGAGCATAAGTACATATTTTTTACGATAAGTTTAAATTTTAGATAAAAAGAAGAATAATTTCTTCTTTTCTCGTTTTCTAGCACAGTATTCCAGAATATCTTTCCCTCAGGACTCGTTTTCATTCTCATATTTATTTTGATATAGATTTCTCCTCTTTATATCTAAAGGAAAACGCACCATCTATTTCATTCTTTTACTATACTTGTGTAGCAATGTACCATACCGGAATATAAATACCTAACAACAGATTGATCACCGCAAACTTCGTCTCAACTAAGAGTTTCGGTAATGAATTCAAATTTCCCAACTCCGAGATCGGAAGTAAAATCCGATTGCCAATAAACAAATCTGCAACAAAACTCAGTTCTCAGGAAAGCTCTGGTATAACGAAAAGTGTCTCCCCGCTTCTGGAACTGGGGCATGAAGAAAATTTTAAAACGTAATACCGCACAAAAAGACGGAAACGAGGTTTGCATTGACCCCTCGCTAACCGCCCAGCAACTCGCACTTGAGCATATGACGCCAATGACGTCATCACCGAAAGGTGACGCCACGATTGCAGAGAAAACTGGAGCGAAAGGCGCAAGGGATTGCGGAGGGAGACAAACAAAAATGTAGGTTTGGCAGTTGAAGAGTGGAGGAAGAAGAACTTTAAGGGAAGTTTGAAGGGAAAGTAAGTTAGAGCGGAAAGCTAATAACACGAGGTGAAGATTTTAAGAAAATGTGAGTCTTGGGAAAACTTATTTAGCAATTAAAATTTAGATTGAAAAAAAATTGCAATTTCAAACTAAATTTTGCAAAAGACCTCTGGTGAGTTTTATTATTACATAGGAAAATCAGGATTAACAATCATTCCCAGCAAGCTATTCATTCAAGGATTCATTATAAATTCTCACGCATTTTCCTGCTTAAGCACAGCCGTTCTCAGTTACAGCTCGAACATTTTAAACAACACGTATGCATATAATTCCAACACGTATTCATATTAATCCAATTCTCGACTACCGCGCCATTTTCCTTTATCCACCATTTATTTGAAATGAGAACTCTTTGAGTAGCGACCGTTGTTACCCAAAAATAACAGCACAAAATTAAATGCAATATCTGGGGTTTCGATAAATCGAAATTCTCATTATCTGAATTACACTCTGCGCCTCATTTTGTCACGTAAAAATAAAGAGTAATGGATAATAACTTATCTGGTATGTATAGTTAACTAGGTTAAATACTTGCATATGCATAATTCCAAAATTCTCTACGAAAATTTCAAACAAATATGTTAAAACATTATTTTTTACCCTAAACAAGTACAAGTACATCCCACTGTGGACTATATGCCATTTAGATACGACTATTACACTTCACAGTAGTGTATATCTCGAAAAAACATGAAGACAAAGAATTCCATAGTGTTTGGACTTGTTTAATATTCTCAAATAAATTCCCCTGAACATTTTCATTTATGAATATTCAACTATGAAAAATAATGAAATAACGATCGAAGGATAAAACAGTTTTTGGCGTAACTTGGTGGAAAATCTTCATATTGACGTTTTTATAAATCCAACCACTAAGTTTATGTGGAAAAGCTAAGTGGTTTGATTTATAAAAACGTCAACGATTGAAGGATTAACTATCGTTCCTTGTGTATAAAAATAAATATTCTCTTGTTTATTGATGTTACAACTACATTCTTGAGAGAGTGACTGATATATTTCTCAGATCAGAATGATTTTGTCCTGCGGGAGATATTAGCTAAACAGGAAGATGAAATTACGAAATGCGTCCAACCGCAGGTGACGATGATGAAACCGTGTAACTTGAGTGCTAAAAACAAAGAGTTTAGTAATCTACCATGAAAAATCTCCGAAGAGAAGAAGAAGGTAACGACATTAAGTCGAAGATGAGGAGGGAGATGGCTGGATTTTTTGGAGGTTCAAAAAAAAAACGAAACTAACTATCGCAGTTCTTGATGGCAATGATTTGACACGGCCCGCGATTCTCATGAGGGGCCTTTTTTATTTACTCGAAAGTGAAAGGTATCGTGGAGGCTCGGAATCCACCGAAAGTGTCGTACGCGAACGGAATGACACAGAAAGGCAAATCGATAAAAAATATTCCCGAGACAAGACTCGAGGCAATGGGAAGAAAAAATTTCTGCGAAAACTTTTCATCCTGGTTTCAACATTCACCTTTTGTATTTTGATAACAATGATATGATAATAAATTCTGAGATTTTACCAGCCATGGATGCAAATTTTTTTAAACAGGGTGTGAAAGTTTTCATGACTCATAACTAGGCACTTATATTTTTGCCAGAAAAATATCACGTGCCCCTCCAAGAAAAAAAAAGTCAATGAACAATACTCCAGGAAAAAGTTTTCCTCAAAATAATAACGTGACATCCCAGCAGTTCAAATTCCTGTCCTTCACCTTTTTCGGGATTAAATTGAAAATGAATGTCTTATGGCGAACATTGACGAACAAATGGAAATTTTGGCGTTTTGTGCATATGATATCCAGACGAGGAGAGTTATTTACATCATTAAATTATTATCAGTAATGTTCGATCCCTATGGGGTCGAAATCTTTTTAAAAGTGTGTTAATGAGAAAATCCTTCACAAGTATTTCGTCTCTTGGTAAAAATTGTTAAATATTGCCATCATACGGAAACTGATGCTTTAGAAGAGAAAATACGTTTTTGCCATTTATGCCATTTATGCCATTTTATTTGAGGTCACAGTCACAATTTTCGTCTCGTTTTAGTTTGAAAAGCATAATTGGTAACATAAGGTTTCGACGGAATCCAATACTCCAAGAAATTTCCTTGATCTTTTCTAACATAGGCATATAAAGATATGATATCGCAAAGTAAAAAGGTATTACGTACGCCTTATCAGTAATTCATCCATTCCTAAAATTAAATGTTAAGGCCCATTCCTAAAATTACACGATACACAACCATAAACCCAGTAATCAACCCGAAGGTGGGTTTGGTAGGTGATGGTAGATTTCACCCAGTAGTCAGCTCGACGGTGGGTGGAGCTGCAGGTGCCCAGAGAGGCTTTCCCAGGAATCGAACCCGGGCCCTTCGTTCAGTAGTAGAACGCTCAACCCCTCGACTACCGCGACCCACATATATAGCACTCTGCAGCGTTGGGCCAAATTCATCTACTTGGGTAGGAGAGCGTTTTATGTTGCACGTTCTTGTGATAGTGGTATTTCGCCTTGCTACTTACTAAAATCTAGCTTGCACGTTCTTGGATAAATTCTTGCTGCATCCTAAGGTACAATAATTTGTTATAATTAAGCATATGTACTTGCATGCTTGTGGAGTGAAGGGAGGTAGATAGGTATTTGCATGCGTGTAAAATGATGGGATGTTTCTATGAATGTATGCACTACTGTGGATTTGGGTTTGCATGTATGTGTTAGTTTTGAATGCGGTTTTTCTTTTTTTCTTTTTTTTTGGGTGGTGACCTAACACCCCCCGCCACACGCCCTTGCGGCGGCTTGCGGGGTATTATGTAGATGTAGATATATGTATAAATGTGGGTCGCGGTAGTTTATATGGATGGCAATTAAACAGTGCTGCTGCAGAAAGATTTTGCTGAATATCTCAATAAACAGAGACATTGCTCATGCTCAAGGCATTAATCCTTCACTGGCATGATTAATTGCAGATTATTATTAGGTAATCTACCGGTCAAATAAATATTTTGTGACTCCAAACCAAACCCAATCCAGCAACCTAATCTATATCAGGTCCTTCTTCATCTCGGTGTACTTCTTTCCTCCCTTCATCCCGTCCAACATCCCTATCCTGTTCCTGCCCTTTCCTCGCTTGCCCAACATTCTCCCCTCTTATTACCTTCTTCAGCATTCCACTACCGCTCAATACGTCTTTCATCCATTTTTCCTGCCTCCATAGGAGTACTCTCAACAAACTCCTCTCCTCACCCACCATCTCCAGTACTTCCTCATTTGTTTTCCTTTCGGTCCATTTCACCTTCTCCATCCTTAAGTGCAGATATCTCTGAAATATTTTTAAAATACACTTTATCACATATATATGTGATTCACTTCATTATCGTTTTGATTCCACGATATCAACTATCCACGTCCACAGAGATCGCTGATAGGCATACGATTGACATGTGGCAATCTTATTGTGAAATGGAGAATATTATCGTACCTATGGTACAAACATTATTATTACTATTCCCCTTCCTTTACTGTTACATCCAAAGTTAATCATAATGCACTATAAAAAAATAACTCTCTCAAATAATCATTCTTTCAAGGTTTCTTGTCAAAGGGTAGAGTAGTGAGGAGCATCTATTATGAGTGACCTAGTTGAAAAATTACAGATAGCAAAGTGGCAAGAAATATAGTTCTAGCAGTATGCAGGAGAACAATTCTTTTCCCTGCGTATCTTTCTCCTATTTTATCCATCCTTTCTATCACTTTTTTGGACTTCTATTCCATAATACGCTGTTCTCTCCTGGGATTCTTTGCACTTACTCATAGCCTCTCAGAAACCCACTACCACCTCTTGGGCAGGTGTGAAAGACCTACTCTCAACGGGAGCGAAAATTAAAACTAAATAACTAAAACTCTCGACATAACTCACAAAGGAAACCAAGGGAACACAAATGACGAGATGGGAAAAAATTGCCATTTCCTTGAGTTATCACTTCACATTTGTTTATGGATGGGACAAAAAAATCTTCAATGTCACTTTTTTACTTCACTCCGTTGATTCCGTCGAACTTTGGACTCAACTCATTAGCTTCAGTTGAGTTCAAGTTTGCAACTTCGTTTTTCTATTTGTGGTCAATATTTTTAAATAGATTAATGCAACTCTCAATTCGCTTCTCTCTTGTTCATGCCTCATTTTTTTCGTATAAAATTGTTTGTATTAACTGCGCTAAAACCTTTGATAAAATAAAAGTGATGAATCTTCAATTTAGACGCGAAACGAATTTTTACGCGTAAAATTTAAATACTACACCTTTAAAAACTGATTTTACATTAATAAGAGCCCACGAGCACATACGATTCTGTTAATCTATTCTTCCACCTATTAATGCCATCTTCTCCCTCGGTATGCGCATTTCGGCCACGGTTTGAATTTTCAAAATACTGAACAAATACTCCAGTATCAAGTTGAACAACTGCCTCTGTTTTTTCCCATTTTCATCCTCCTAGATCCTAATATACCAAATCTTGGAAAACCGTTCCTTGTTTACATTATTAGCAAGCAAATACGTATACAACAAAACTCTACAATTAGCGATTTCCACTTCAATTCTTACTAAGTTATCACGATTCATTCACAAAGAGTATTTCTCCACGGATTCCAGAATGCCTAGTAGCGATTAAAAGCAATCATTTAACGCTAAGTTACTGCGAACGGGTTCCAAATGCGTTAAGAATTCGATACCCCCTCTAGAATATAGTATACTCGCAAAGAAGAGAAAACGCTGCATGTAAACAGCAGTCGCTCAATAGAGATTCGAATTCGAGAAAGAGAATTCTTTTGGACTGAACAATACTCCGTCTACTGTCCCGTGAACAAGAGTTGTAAAATGCTCTGATTTGTATAGAACATAGGGTTTTAAGCAGTCATGCGAAAATCTTTCCGCGAGTTATACCAGCATAAGTCGTAACGTGACTTCCACCGTGTGGCAGGGAGCGAGCTTTGAAAGCTTTAGGCCTTCCCAACGGAAAGACAGCGTCTCTTAATTTGTTGGTGCGACTGAGCCCGTGTGACTCGTAAGAAGGACTTGAGCCGAGTCCAGAGCTGCGTTTAAAGAGGACCGACCACGGCGCTAGGCAATTTCGAGTTGAATACCCGGAGACATGGCGGTCGCAGTCTCGTTTAAATGCTAAAAATCCTTACCAATAGACATCACAATAATCTTTCCAAAGCAACCTTATTTTTTTAAGCCGTACAGCACCTCCTTAATTACATCGCACCTACAAAAAACCTGTACTAAAAATTATCTAATGTCCAAACGTTTTCTCAACCCGCCCAATTTCATTTGCTCATTCACCACATATTTGAATATCTGTCATCACATATATTATAGATATCCAGAATTATCATTTCCTACTAAAAATACAGAGTAGAAAATGAGTACTTTCTATTCCCGGGACATTATTTATTAATTCCACGGCGGCCCATCTCTTTCGGCAAAATGAGCCTCTGAAAAATTCAAATCATCCGGTAGTAATTAAAACTATAATTAGCAAAAAAATCTCACTTTCACTCCATGGAAAAATTATGGTGAATATTTGCGAAAAGAATTCCAGCCAAGTTTAGGCATTCTGGTAAATTGCGACCACACAACTGGGTTAATAACAGTGTATCTCTCCCCTATATTCTGGAAAATGTTTCAGCATCAAATGAACGCATTGACTTGAATTAAATACCGCAGGCTTTTCTCATTAGTTACACGAGAAATTAATTTGAGTTTCAAAGTCCACCCGTTATTGGAGAAAAACCACGTTTTCACAAGGTTAATATTGCGCGACCAAGTTCATAAGCACACGGTTTATCTATGCGCATCTTTTGTAATTATGTCTTTTCTGTACGGTTCACGCCAGTTCAATCGAAGTTTCGGTTTCCATTACACCTAAATTTCTGCTGCAATACAGAATTGCTTCATTATAGTCTCATAGAAGCGATATAATCTTAACACTCGAAATACTTCACTTCCTACACGATACTGCCGGTCGCGTTCAATTGCAGTAACGATTTCATTAAACGGTTAATTTTTTTAATAAACGAGGCACAGATTTGCTTGACACCACTTACACGAGCGTCCAATCTTCATTATAGTCATTTCAACATGAAAATCGTAATATTAATATTTAAAAAAACAAAACAAATGCCTCGATTCATGAGTACTAATGAGTTTTACAAGCATAGCAGTTCGTCTATAAAAATTTTCATCCAATTGAAAGCATGAGATCAGTAATTTAAGAAAGGAGATTAAGTTTTTTAACAGAAAATGAGGAAGCAAGCTTCTTTCATAAGCATGTAAATTAAATAAAATAACAACAATATGCCGGATACGATCATTAAATCTTGCTAATAATTGTGTTTACCAGACATCCACTTGACCCAGCAAGATCCATCTCACAAACACGCGAACAAACAACCCCTGGCAGAAGGGGAAGGAGCTTCTGCAAACCTTTCGAGTCCCTCCATCGCCAAAATGGCACTTCTAAAAAACCATTTTAGTCACAATACCCCTAAAATCTCACTGTGGAGTACGCCACACGACAAAACATGCCCACGCACGAAAACAAACTAGAGGATAAAGACATTGCGAAGGTCATTACAATCTTTTCCCTACCGAACTTCTCCTCGTTCCTTAAGAGCTTTATGCTATGACAGGGGAGGCATTTATTGGCTACAGCGAAGAGGGGATTTGAAATAGCTGAAGAACATATATTGACATTTCCCAAAATTCGCAAAAACGTTTTTTTCCTCCCCTCAGTACCATGAAGAAATAAAAAATACCGCTGAATTCCGTGTTTTGGGAAATAAACTTTCGTTCCGGTTTACTTATCCCAAAACGTCACTCTAACTTTTAGTGCAGTGCCCAAAATTCAGACGAAAAGCAAAATTTTAAGTTTCAAGCGTACAATTGTATTCACCACTATAGTTCACTTCATGAGATGAAAGAAGTACGTTTTAATTAGTCGAGATGGATGCCTGCATACGTATCCAATTCAAAGCGTGATGTTATTCATTTTTAACTATTTTTTAACAATTTTTTAGCCACCGTTTAACTTCACTGAACAATAAATTGTACGCGTTTAGCCCCTCGCAAACATATACTGTTCTGTAAAGCAAATTAAGATTAGATTTATTACAGCTGCATGGATCTACTTCAATATTACCACATAAGTGGGACCTCGTTGGTGGATTTTTCGTTTATAAAGGTGAAGATCTTTCACAAGTTCCAAAAATACCTCCACATTCAAGTAAAAGCAAATTTAGTGGCTAATTATTGAAAAATATTCACACACAAACCAACTCGCAGGAACTTGCAAGATATTGAAATGAAATAGTTTATTTTGTAATTCCACCCAATTTTTTCCAAAGTAAACTATTTCATTTCAATATATTATGAAAATGCCATAAAGTTTCGCCTGAGAGAACAAATTTTGAAAAACTTGCAAGATAATAGAAGATAAAAAGCATATTTTTTTCAAATTCTGTCAAGAATGCGGAATGAATTATTTTCAATATAATGTACATCTAAATGTTTTGTCTTTCGCGAAAAATAAATTTGTCCATAGCATAACACCTAAAAGCCACAACGCTATTATTCAAAGCCTTCGCGGAAGCATCCACATTAAAACAAAATATCTGCCATCTAATGCAAATTTGGTCATTGGTTCTGGCTAAGATGCATCAGCTGTAATGTGATAACTAAATGGCATTTTGATCGCAATTCAAAATGAAATCAGTTGCAGACGGAAGAAAATATAATATGGTAATAAATGCATGTATCAAAACATGTACTCGTACATGTATTGGAGATAAATCAGTATGGTGTGCTTGCAAATGAATATGATTGTTAATATAAAATGAAATAATTTGATTCATCAATAAATGATCAAAATATAAGTTCTGTTTAAATTTATTAAGGGGATTCAGAAAACAATAAAGATCAGTTACACGGAACAAAGAAGTTTGAACCGAGTTGGTCATTTCAGCTCGTAACAGAGGATGTAGGGAATATAAATTACAAGCGGTCAATGTAAAATGGCAAGATTTATGTTATGTAAAATGACGTGAAATACTGGGGGTCATAGAGGCAACTGAATGCTGGGAAAAGCCTTTGAAAAAGGTGTTTATGAATCAAGCTGATGCTCGACACAATAAAGAAGAGATGAAAGCACAATCATTAACGAAATGGGTGCGGGTAAATATTTAATAACCAAGGACTACAAAAGGAGATGAGAAGAAGGGCAAGAAATAGTCATAATGAAATGTGAAGAATCGCAACACAATCTTTTTTTACATAGAAGGTTGGAATAGCTAGCTAGTATCTAAAAGTATAACTATAATACATCATGGAAGAATTGAAAGGAATGCGAGGGATATACCATTACTAAATATAAATTTATCCATAAAATATAAGGAGGAACAAGGAACATCATTCTCGAACTATGACTAAATAAGATATAAAAATACCAATAGACCTTAACTGCCTCAAAAGATCTAGATAAGGTCTAAATAAAGAGAACTGGCATGAGATTCTGTTGGAAATTGTAGTAAACTACGTAGAACGACAAATGATTGATATTTCATGCACAGAGAGCAAACACCAGTGATGGTATGCGTTGCCAGTGGTAAATATGTTAGAATGAAGAACGAAGCAGGCAGGTTTGCACATCGCTGCCCTCGATCTTTAATGTACACATAAAAAAGACGACAAGTAAAAATATGTACGTATTCTCGTATAAATACACAGAGAGAAAATATGAGCATGCTGCTGTTAGCGGACGGTAACGACGAGTTTGTGCGAAAGAAATAAAATTTCGCCAAGGGACTAGGCTCTATGAAGAATGGGATGAAGAAATACACCATAAAAAAACAGGAGTTAGGAATGTATAATGAGAATCGTACGTAACAGTTTTGGGACTACTGGCGGGGGGGAGGAATTTGGGACTTCCGTAGTATAATCAATAGTATCGATACCCAATGATGATTGGGGCAAGGGGTTCACTTGAATTCACCTTCATGACTAACTCTACCGTTACACCTTAACATGGAAACTTTGGTGGAGTTTTAATTTATTTTTAAATCATATTCCTAGGAAAAGACAGATAAGGGAAATGTCC
Organism: Hetaerina titia; assembly: GCA_037158775.1. Classification (NCBI taxonomy): domain Eukaryota; kingdom Metazoa; phylum Arthropoda; class Insecta; order Odonata; family Calopterygidae; genus Hetaerina; species Hetaerina titia. Next base: position 27,827,929 of record CM073776.1, on the reverse strand, counting down.
TGAACGATTTCGTTATATCATTCCCCATTGAGAGAAAATGCACTCCAACCACGCAATACCAAACACTAGGAGATAAAGCGTATGGATGGATATGAATGCAGCCCTTCAATGCGAAAGCCATACATTTGAGCAAATCCGACGATGTGTAACATAGAGAGCATCAATCGAATTCCAAGAACGAACGGAATTGAAAATGTTGAATTAGGAGCGAAATTTCAGAACTAAGCTAAAAAGAAAGTAGGAGGAATCAGAGAGGAGATTCTTCTCACAAAAAGTCAAGTGCAAATGAAAGGAATGCCTACATTATTTTCGGAAAATGAAACGAAAATGACCATCGAATAAAAGAATGAAATACAATGAAGAGTGACTGAATACGAGCAGGCAACTAGAATTATCTTTTACGATGTCCATTGAGGGTAGGGAAGTCTTCGCAACGCTCGATGGACAAGGAAAGTAACTCAAACGAACACTGAGACAAGCACACATTTGGAGACCCAGAGAAAATCGGCTACACGTCAACTGTTAACAGAACTATTTCCCTTCGTGGAGGAAAAGGATTTAAAAGGAAATTATACAGCCAAATATTCTACTAGTTGTACGAGACCATCCATTAAAATTTAGCAAATACTATTGACTAGAATCAGAATGGATTACGTCTTATTCTTCTTCTTTTATTCGTATTCAAATAATGGAATTCAAAATGGCCTCTATGCCCTATAAATGTGTGTCTGAAATAAAACGTTTTAATAAACCTTCAAAAACTTTTCATTAAGCTATAATTACGATTGTACATTATTTACATAACATTTGACTCCATTAACATGTGTCTGTGATGGCTAAATAGGAAATAATAGTAATGCCTGAAAAATTTTCAATTGAGATACAAAAGCTCAAGAAGACGGAGGAAAAATTACGAAATAAAATAGTCGTCTGAAAAATTTCCCACCTAACAAAGATACAAGATATTTTTTCGGAAATTTTCTGAGCTGGAAACTTTTCAGACTACCCACGTATATCACCACAATTAGTTTTTTTTACGTTTGTTTTGAAAAACAATAACGAGCATCTCGTGCAAAATATTTTTGTGCACTAAATTGTTTTTTTTACGGTTTTTACAAAAATTTTGCAATACTCACGCTACTAAAAATTTTAAAAAGTCATAAAAATAAATTCCAACGAGAATTACCTCTCTTCCATTTGAGCCTGCGATCTAGTTTCTTGAAAAAATTACGATGAACATTATTACCCATCATTCCCGGAAAGCTCTCCTAACCCATGCTTTTAGAGTATATTGCCGTTTGAGCAGTAAATTTATTCGAAATGAGAGGAATATAATTCAATTGAAGTCACCATGGCCTTGAATGTTCAGAACCAAATTGCCCTTACATTCGCATCCAATATTGGAACAGCTGAAAATAAGGGAAGGGGAGTAAGGTAAGAAAGAAGACAGAGATTTGAATATTATCCTAGAAGAGGAGAATAATGGTTGAAAAAATCAATACGGCCTAATGAGAGTGCCAATATTAATGTATGACTAGTTTGGTATGGTGAGGCTCAACCAATAACCCGGTACACAATTGAAACATCTTGTATCTATAATATGTTGAGCGCTTCGGACGTAAGCTAATGACCAAAAAACTGATTTAAATATTACATTGTAAATTATTTATTTCGAAATATATATCAAGAAAAAATTTGGCAGCCTGATAAAATTGGAATAGACTTACATTCGTAAAACAAAGTGATTTCGAAACGCAATAACATACTTTTTCTAAACTCACTGATACTCTACAACGTTACGTAAACTCATTAAAGATTATGATGAAGAAATGAGTAAAATAATTACTTTTGATCATTCTTAAGTTTTATTTATAAGGGGTACGAAAAAATGATATCAACTGAAAAAAATGTGTTGTCTCCCGCTTAACTTTATGGAATTTGCATAACATATTGAAATGATGATCGTGTTTTTAAATAAAGTGTGTGGAATTACAAATTTAATAATTTAATTTCAATTCAATACGATATCAACTCATTCTGTTGAGGGTGGTATGGGCTAAGAACGTCACCAAAACCTAACTTTGTGTCCTTTGGTCTAATATATAGTTATGAATATCGGTCCGCATTCACTAGATATCCTTAAATTCCCCATTGATTTTAATTTTACTCATAGTTATTTTACTTGTAAAAATGTATCTAGTCCATCCATCGATTGACAGTTCACCTTCCTACAGATTTAGATCCTGTACGTGTGGAAAACATCACGAGTTGATGAGATTTTCAAAGAGAGTGAAAAGGTTGATCATAGAGGAGAAAGTATTTTTACCCTCGAAAGACTTTTGAGCAAGAGTTTAGTGATATCCTGATCTAATGTACAACAATCAATACCGGAGAATCCGGGAACAAACTTAAAGAAGAACCATTTCTATTTGATTCTTTTCAAATAGTTCACTAGAGTTTTACTTTCTAATCGATTATTTCCTTAGACCCTCCTAATATTCTCTCATTATGCGTCACCACTCCTTTCCAGGTTTCCTCCGAAGAATTCCAACTTTCCTCCAACACGATGAAAGGCCTTCGTGAGCCATTTTCTGCAAAAAATATCCTTTTTCCGAAAGAAAACTCATTAGTAATTTTTTGCTGAAGGATTTTCAGCACAAATGTTGCAGAAGTAAGTTTAAGACTTTTAACTCCTCTTTATCAAATTCATCGATCGATGGTGCTCGTTTAAAACTACTCTTCGGCGACAATCTTGTCCATGTATTTTAGATTATTCGCAAATTGTTTCACAAGAAAATACTCTCTACACTTGACGTGTAAATGGAATCGGTGAAAACGCACGAGGTACTCAAGTACCTCAAGACATTATCGACCAAAAATGTCTTTAATTTAATTCGGCATTAGGTGAGTTCAAACCTTCAGCTCTACGCATTTATTTGTACATCGTAATTTATTAGTAACACAAAAAGGATTTTACGCAGATATTTTAGGTTGTAGACTGAGATCGACCGATACAGATTTAAACTTCGGATTTCAAGTTTCACACAGGACGTGGTTTTATGTTCCGAATTTTTTTATTGTCATTGAGTTCCGCTGTCGTCATTATTACAAGAATATATCTACAGAAACTATTCGAGCTGCAAATATAGATGAATCAGGGACACTGTTAACTGAAATATAAACCTATCCTATATAATGCCACTATTATATATATATATATATATGTGTGTGTTATTATTATTATTATTATTATTAGGTAATCTACCGGTTAAGGTTGGTTTTTGGATGGACACAACTATCAAATAAATATTTTGTAACTCCAAACAAAACCCAATCCAGCAACCTCATCTACATCAGGTCCCTCTTCATCTCTGCGTACTTCTTTCCTCCCTTCATCCCGTCCAACACCGCTATCCTGTTCCTGCCCTTTCCTCGCCTGCCCAACATTCTCCCCTCTATTACCTTCTTCAACAGTCCACTACCGCTCAATACGACTTTCATCCATCTTTCCTGCCTCCATCGGATTTCTCTCAACAAACCCCTCTCCTCCCCCACCATCTCCAGTACTTCCTCATTTGTTTTCCTTTCGGTCCATTTCACCTTCTCCATTCTTCTGCACACCCACATTTCAAAAGCCTACAATCTACGTCTATCCCCCTGCTTCAGTGACCACGTTTCCGCGCCATAGCTATGCTCCATATCAGAGTTTTTACGAGTCTTGTCTTAACATCCCTACTCAACGTCCCCGTCATCACCTCCCTCCTCCTTGAGAAAGCCTCCTTGCCTAGCGCAATTCTCCTTACGTCCCTACCACTTGACCGTATTGGTCCAAAACACTTCCGAGATATGTAAACTGCTCTACCTGCTCTATTTTTTCCCCGCCTATTTTAATATTTAGCTTAGCCTTTTTCTTTCTGGAAAATCGCATAATCGTGTATGGTGGGTTAGGAGAGGGGATTGCTGGGAGAAATCATAAGGAGGCATGAAAAATGCATTAAAAACATATTGAGTCTGTAGCCGACCCAACTTTGTACTGATTTGGAGTTGGTTATGCTGGAGACTTCCATACCAAGCTTATTTTTCCTCAAAGGATCATGATCATATAGGCAGGTATCACCTGCAGCTTTAAACTTCGAAAGTAGCCACTCATCTTCCTGTAAAACCAATTTCAACAACGAACTAACGCACTAGGCACAACCATGCCCCATTTGCAAAATTTCGGTTCCCAACATGTGGATGATACCCAACTAATTTTCCAATATTTCTGATAAAGAGACATTTATGATCATTCATCAATCTTCTCTCACAATAAAAGCAACGGGGTAAGTGTTTACTGCCTTGTGACTGGAGCTCATGGTCCACTTAACTTCGAAATCGTCTACTCTCTTTAAATTTTTCAAACAAAATTATATATCTGTTATAGGAAATCAAATGCTCTATACCTTTTGCAGCGTTTCATATGCCTCGACTGGCAATTTATTCAAGCGGAAGTAACGTTACAACGCAGCGTCACGCGGTAATTGCATCGTTCCCAAAAGCGGGCCGAACATGCTTCCAGGTACAAAAGCTACCTTTGATGCAATAACACTGTCATATCAATCACAATAGTACCACATATACATTACGTATTAAGGTACTGATGTAACACAAAATCCAATGTCAGCAAAATAAAGTGTAAGTAATAAAAGCTGTTCACTCTTTATTAAAGAGTAATTTTACCTTCCAGTTAGGCACTTGAAAATATAAATTTACTAATAATCTAGCTAACAGAGAAGTAATAGTTGCGTTTTATAGACTATATAAGATTTACATGTAATGGACAACGAAATGCCTATCACAGAAACCAAAACTTCCCAAAATGAAACGTGATTTAAATCTTTCCATACTTTGTGAAACTATAGTCTCTTAAATAAACTTAAACGAATACTTAACAACATGCATAGCATATAATACTTTTTCTAAATCATATTAACATTTCTTGAGCAAAAAAATCTTGTAAAAGGCCACGAAGGTCATACAGTTCACCCACTGGCGCTTTTCCCACTCTTTGTTTTCCCCCTCACTTATACCTAACCTAAACCTGCTAACCCACCTTTCTTTTACCAATCTACTAGGGAATAGCGTTGGTCTTTCTTGTGCTAACAGCGCCGGCCTGTAATAACCTTTCCCAGACTATCGTACTGGCCGACGGTAAACTCTGAAAATTTCTTCCTCGCCCGGTTCGTAACATCGTACAAATACCGTTTCTTCCTCCCTTCAACCCCCATCATAACCCCATCGTCGACTCTACCAACAGTCACTTGGACCTTTCTGATGCATTTCAACGAAAAGAGTAATATCTTTGCAAATTTATAGCAAGTTTAGTTCAGAGTAAACGACCATGACCGAAAAGGATGAATTTAAAAAATTATTATAATAATATAATAATTTATTTTCACGTTGCTGATATTTATAAATACGGGTAGTGTAAGATACTCCCACTGCATTCAAAAACCACATCAATAACCTCAATTCTTTCCATTTTCCGAACTAGTTTTAAAGGCGTTCCAGGAATGGTTGTACACATTAGTTAACGCCGTCAAGTCAAAAATTTCAGCAATGATCAGCATGAGGAGTGAGTAATATCCGAATTTTTTTTAAGTTTTTCACTCAAGTGAGCTCGCAGAGTTGATTTTATTTCCGAATCCCACCCAAGTTGAACCGATTCTTAAAAGATATTATAACTTCAAAAAAATCCGGAGACATACGGCTTCTATTTGAAGAGGTAGAAAAAGAAAACATTATCATTGAAAAAACAAAAGTGTATATAACAAGGCATAATTCGAACTGAGAGCTACGCCAACAAAATAATGAAAAAAATTTAATTATTTCACCATATGCGCGAACCTGAACAACTAATTCTTGCTAATGGATGGGTATTTATCGCATTAATTTGCAACCAAAGTGAGCAGATGTGAATAGACTGCAAACAGGATTTCCATTACTAAGAAAAATGATAAATAACTACACACTTACGCTATTACCAAATTAATTACAAATAATTCATTGAAGAATGCTCGGAGGGAGTCAATATGAAGAGTCGACGTTAAGAAGGCATTTCGCGTCCTGATTCATTTATTGGTACACGTAACAAACTTTATTCATGGTCTCACCTCACCGTTGATAAAAATCTACCATCACATACGCGTATTGCAGCTATTGTACTTACAGCAACAAGATACAATTCAACACAATTGCATCTACAAACTTCTACTTTACTATACTAAAATATTGATTTTATTTCAATACAAAAAGATAACTTCGTCTAATTTGGACGAAAGTAACTGTGCGGATTTGAAAGTAAAAGGCTTTGTTTCACGGAAGATATAATATCATTATAAATAACAGTCTCAAATATAATTAGAAACATTAAATATTCATTCGATTATACTATGAAATTAAATTTTACATTTTACTTCTTCCATTTCCTGGTTCCATTCTAATTTCTGTGAGAATCGGAGTGTTGAGCTATTTCCCTTATTCCTGAACATGAAATTTCTCAGGCATACGCCATTTCTGGTAGTGACGTAGACTTGGTCCTGCCAAACAAACTTTGTCCGGAATGAAAGTTCTTGCCCTGAGATATGTAAAACGTGGAGACGAAAACTTCGGCTAGAGCAAAGAGAAGAGGCAAAATGACTATTCTAAGGAAAAGGCCGTTACTACCAATACCTTTTACATAATAGTCCTGGAGGATTAGTTATAAATTGGTAAATATTAAATCAGGATTGCATACCGTATAATATTAAGACACACGAATTCCCCACCTGAATTCATCAGTGAAGCTAAACTCCACAAGAAACGTTGATGAATATAGTCAACTCTGCCAAAGGTAGAAGTATTAATTTATGGCATAGTTAAAATTATATTTCTGTTATATTATTGTATAATTTAATGGAATAGTTCTATTTTTAATATTAGAAAGTTCAAATCGCAACGAAAACCCTATGTTGTTTCCATCCATTTCATAGATCAGTCTGGCGTGGTTGAATCCCGATCGCGGATCGGATCACCTTAAACGAATAGCCTGGCCTGTAATTCTTAGCAATGTCTTCCAATTATGTTTACGTAAATGCAATTAAGTAAATTTGCATGTTTCAACCATAAACAAGTCTCTGGTTGACTATCTTCGAGTAGTTCTGTTTTTTTATAGAGAAAGAGAAGATCATAATCCTTATCATATCAATTAATTCACAAATAACGACATTCATATGTGCGCCGTTGGTGACCTACATAAACTTACGTTATTTACACATATCGCATATACTCAATCTTTTTTTTAATCGATTCTCATATGTGCATTAAATTCCGATAGAGGTGTATGTAAAATTTTTTTCATTATTTTCTTGGAGTAGCTCTCAGTTCAAATTAAGCCTTGATATATACTCTTTTCTTTTTTTTAATTATAATGTTTTCTTTTTCTAACTCTTCAAATAGAAGCCACATGTATTCGGATTTTTTTGGAGTTATAATATCTTTTAAGAATCGGTTCAACTTGAGTGGGATTCGAAATTTATTCAAACATGCATTAGTTTCAATAAATTATTGCAAATCCCCATGGAAGAAAACACTTGATAGTGATAGGGGTTGGAAAACGGCATTAGGCAAAGGTTTAAGATAAGGGATGACTTCTAGGAGAAAACCATACGGTTTTGCAAGGAAATAATAATGGCTAACACCTGGTTTAACCTCCTATGCACACGTTCATATAAATGTATAGGGTACATAGACACACAAGGGTATTTCAGTTATCTTATCTTTAAATAGCTAGTCTCTTGAATAGAAAATTCAAGGTCGATGTGCTTTTTTTATAATTCTATTTACCACACGCACTTTTTCTGCCCATTTACCACGCCTTAAAAACATTTCCTCCTTGAAAAATGCAAACAATTTCATCATTTACTACATAAACAATTCCCCGCGAAGTGATACTCGTACGGCTAACTATGATTAGATTCCTATAAAATGCGTGGAATTTAAAATGGCATTTATTTATATCTTCATAAAATGGTCGTAGGGGTACGAGGATGAATGAATGTGGTGCCAAGATGTTAATTGTTGATCGGGTAACCAAGAGCAAGGTCAGTAAATTATTTTGAATGGAGTTTTACATTTTTTCAGAAAAGGATAATGCATACAATTTTGACAGAAAAAACTATCCATCCAAGCCATTAATGACCAAAATTTAATAATCACGGAGCTGTTTTAGAAAACCGTGTTACTTAATACTATTTTTGACATGACCCAGTCAAGGAGGAATCCAAAGTACTGGGATATAGAACAGTGGGTTTTGAAAGGGAAATTCTGAAGAAGCTTATATAGGAAGGACCACTTTGCTGTCCCATAGGGAAAAAAAGCAAATTTTTACTCGTACTCCCTCCGTAATTATTCACCATTGAATATTGACGACCTGATATTTTTCACTCAAATATGAATAATTTTATGAATTCTCATACTAAAAACATACGATACCATTTTCAAATATTTCTTACCTCTCCTCTAGCCCTGACCTATGACAAATATCGTGTAAGTTTACCCTCCCCGGTCATTATTCATTCGCCCTGGGAATCTTATGAACATCGTCTGAAGCATTGTTTCCATATTTCCCTTCCGTTTCGAAATAATAGTGTATTCTTTTAATCTATCGCCCTGTAAAATATTATTTTGCCATTCAAAGGCATATAATTCACGCATAAAACATTTAAATAATATAAAAGGACTCATTTTAATTTCAAAAATTCAACATTTCTTTCTCAAAAATCTATACGATGCAAGTAAAATAGAGCCATAAAATTTCTAAATTAAGTCCATCATTGCTGTCGTCCCATGTTGAAGGAATTCTATCGAATATAAAATTCAATGTATTCCCATTATAAACAAAAGAAACTTTTTGAGCTATTCCTGCAAAAGTGTTGCTCTAAGTGCATAAGTGTATTGAATAACTCATCAAAAATTCATTCTGAATTACTAAGAACCCCGGCTCAATATTTCAACCTCCAGCTTCAGAAAACGAACTTTACACCTACATATCACTCCGAGGCACTCCGCTGAGTCCTTTTGTACAGGATTTTGGGCAGCAACTGCTGGGTGAGATCTGCCATTTGTAATTGGAAAGCGTGCCAAAGATTCAATTTAGGTAGGTACACGTATTCCATCACCGTCCATGCAAATGAATCCCCCGAATGAAAATTATATCTTTTTTCTTTTTTAAGCAAAAATATCACCACAGCGTAAACACAGTTTTTTAAATTAGGACCAAAGCGATGGCGCCGGAACTGAGAGGTTTAACTTTTCAGGTTTTCCCTTCAAACGTGAAGATACCTAAGCAAACATGTTAACTCTCAGTCCTCAAATTTAATATGCACGACGCTCCGAATGCATAAAGGCATGAAGCTTAAAAAATAAATAATAACCGCCATCTCCTCACCCCAATGAAGTACGCCGGAGGCAAATGGATCTCCTCTCCCTACGAAATTCATTTTCATTAGCATGCGCAAAAACGAAGACCGATCTCACCTGGGATGTGCAAAGTTCCATGTTGTCGTACTACGGATATAAAAAAAAAGAGGTCCCGTAGGAGATGAGGTTCCTTCCGCCGGAATACCTCAATTTTGCCATATTCCTGCTGTCGTCTGTCTTGCTACCACCGCCGCCCAAACCTACCCCAACCGTCGCCAATTTCTCCCTTCCCCCCTCCCTCTCTCTCCTCCTACGGGAAAACGTCATCCGCCTTCCACTTCCACCCAAAATCTCTTTCCCCTCTTTCGCCCATATACAGCTCCCACTTTTTCACCCCAACGACTCCCACCAGTTCCCAAACGTTTCATTCCCTGTCCTCTACAATTTTTTATGCTTCATTCTGACCTATTTCACGCCTACTATTTCATTTGTTTCCCTTTTCTTTTAGAGTTATTTTTTTCTTTTTACATTTCATTCCAATTTGCCGCTCCATTTATCTCAGAGAAATAGTGGCACATCTTTCTCTTTCGGATGCGGTGAATTTAGTGGAGGAATTTACCAACATTATCTCCCATTACCTCGATTTTAAAATCAACGAATATTTCAGGAAGAATTATTGAAATAAATCTGTAAATATTTACCAACTTCAGTGCATAAATTCAGCCGCGTTAATGGAGACGGGGAAGTCAGCTTCTTTAATTTAAATGTTTAACAGTGGTTATCTTTAATTGGATGTACTCTACTATTGACTCTCGTTTTAAACGTCTACAAATACTGAAGAGTGAGTTCATGTAAAGATAAATATTCTGCGAACAAATGTAATAAATTCGATAATTCAGCAAATAAATATAGTATATTCGATTAGCTAGGGAATAACAATGATAATTAAATACAGAAGTGTGAAGCAAAATTGGTCAATTTTGCACTTATTTGACAGACTCGATAGAAATATGATAAAGAAATTTTACCATCAAGTAGAATGAACTTGTTTGACAATTGGACCACAAAATACCCGAAAGAGTTGGTCAAAGTTTTTCCAAATTTAAGGCCTCCATACCTGATACATTAAATATGACGGATAAGTAATTTACTGACGCAGACAACCAGACTATATTATAGTTTTTCATGGGGATGAGGCCATGAGAAACCATATGACACCACCAGAACCAGGAATTACACTACTTCCGATCATTATTCAGTAGTATACTTTTATTCATCCAGGGCAGTATGGAGTGTGCCAATCGATAAATATCGTAAGTAGTAAAATAATAAGGGGGAAAGACTCCAATGGCCGTAAAAAACAGTCGCAACTCTCGTCAGACCAAATTTTTGTGTTGGTATTCGCGGGAATTCTCTTTGCCAATAAGTTTAAAGTATTCCATCTTCCCACTAATCCTATTGGTCCCCTATCTCCTACATCCTTTCTGCAGTCACTCTATATATTTGACGTCTGTCTTCGGTAGTTTACTTTCAACCTTGTACTGGAGGTGTTATTCCCTTCAGTTCGCTGAAGAGGGCCACTTTGTGGCCGAAACACGCGTGTTCGACGCATATCCTCGTCTGCGCTCTATCGTTTCAGATTCTCCCAGAAGTTGGGCCCTTTGAGTGCGTGTGTGTGCTTCTTGAGTGCTAGTGTGTGTGATTGGTCTGTGCTCGTCCTTCGTGGATAGTCACAGAGTGTGTGCTTGTAAAACATCCTGGTATCCTTATCGGGGTCTTCCTTACAGCCTCGTGAAGGATTACATTTCCACCTGGAATCTTTAACGGGGTCTCACAGCTTCGTGAAGGATTCCAGACAGGATAGTGTGTGTGTGGCTGTGTGTGGTCCCTGGCGTGGATTAATTTCCCGTAAACCACCACAGAGGGTATTCTTGGTCGAGAGGTTGTGGTTGGTCCCTTACGTGGTTCCCGCGAATACCAACACAACAATTTGATCTGACGAGAGTTGCGACTGTTTTTTTACGGCCATTGGAGTCTTTCCCCCTTATTATTTTAACCTAGAGGCCGTAGAGCTCTTGATTTCTTGCTATCGTAAGTAGTACGTTGGTAGCATTATGCATTTCAACTCTGCCTGGGTAAAATTTCGTGTAGAGCAGAGCAGCCTATTGTAATCACGAGCCATGGTAAATTTGAATGTGGATTTATTCTTAGACTCCATTTAAGTGCTGAACGGAAAACAATTTAGGCATATTACGTAATCTTTCGTAAGAGGCATTTTATTTGGTTTCCCCCATGGGGCTTACAGGTGAAATATTCTAGGTAATTAGTTTTTCTACCACTCCTGTGAGTAAATTATAAACGTGCACCTAGGTATTTAGAATCTGCTAAAGGAAAATGAATTGCCGGATTAACTCTAACTGACTGTAACTGAAATTAAACTAAAGCGATCGTGAATCAACTTGGAAAGAAAGAGATCTGTATTTTTAATCCGACGCCCTCGGTTACTTCTCGGCAAACATAAGCTTTGAATTCAAAAGCGAGTCAAAAATGTGGAAAAAAGTATTCGAAATACCTCAGCAACTGCATCAAAAAACATTTTTTTCATCAAACGGCAATTTGGGTTGCATTCTAATAAAACATAAAGTAAATGTATTGTTTTTTTTTAACACTCCGAGTATTTGTGTGGCAGAGAAGAAATTTAACGAGAGAATTTCAAAAATTAAAAAGAATGAAATTTCAAATTAAAAATTCTCCGATTCAAAAGACGTGAAAACATTACTATTCGCGTAAAATGTTCCGCAATTAACGTAATCATTGGATGGGACACTTGAAGCAAGATTGTACATACGGCTCAGAGTTATTAAAAACTCAAAAGGTTAACAGCTCACGTTGACATCGTGGAAATACGTTTAAAGAAAACCATATCGGTCGAATATCCTATAAATGGAAGTCAAAAGAAAAAAATCAAACAAATCGAGACAAAGAGTATTTTTTTCTGAAGTACATTTCACTTACAAAAGAGTATTAAAAATTAATCATACCTTTTAAAATCCCTGTCAGCTTTTTTAGTTTGTAAGTAAGTAAGGGTTTTTTAAGTGTAACAAGTGATTGATAGAATATTATTAAAAATACGAGGAAAAACGATCAATCTAGAGGTAATACAGGTGTACATACCGATAAAGAGGAAGATGTAGAGAGAGTATATAAATATACACTATCTACATCTTCCTCCTAGTATATTTATTATAACATATTATTAATATATTTATTCAAACATTCATTAGTTTCAATAAATTATTGCAAATCCCCATGGAAGAAAACACTTGATAGTGATAGTGGCTGGAAAACGGCATTAGGCAAAGGTTTAAGATAAGGGATGACTTCTAGGAGAAAACTATACGGTTTTGCAGGGAAATAATAATGGCTAACACCTAGTTTAACCTCCTTTGTATGCGTTCATACAAATGTGTTGGATACATAGATACACAAGGGTATTTCAGTTAGATTATATTATTATTAGGGATATATTTAGGAAGCGCATGATCAACTCACACAATTTCTCGGGAGTAGACGCAGATTCGGGAATCTGATGTTAAATTTACGAGATTGAAAAAGGGCAGGAGTATAAGTAAATGAAATATATAGTATAAGACTTAACTGGGATAAACGAGGAGAAGTACGTACCGGAGGCAACTAATTAAATTCTGAAGGAGCATATTGGGACAAGTACAGTTGAGGAAACATGAGGATATCTCAAACATAGTGTAAAGAAAGCGGCGATCAAAATAATATGACGAGTAAATATAAAATAAGTTATAAACCTATGGATTAAAAAATATGTGGTAAGGAAGATGAATAACGTGAATTAAAGAAGGAAATGGAAGTACGTAAACACATCATTAGGGATGAGAAAGAGCAACAATAAACTGAGGCGAGATACTATTAGGGTAAAAGTAACATGGTGGGAAAACAGTGCAAGGATATGAACAGCTTGCAGATATGGGGAGAAATGGGTCCGTAATAGAGAAAGATGAAGGAATTGCCAGGATGTAAGAAAGGATATTCCGTGTAAAATATTTAAGAAGCAACGGGTAAAATATTAATCTAAGAAGGTTCTGACAAGATGAAAATAACATAGAGATGAACTATGTGGCAAACATAATAAGCCAGGAAGTGTGGACATAGAAACGAATATGAAGTCGATAATGATAGCATAGGAACTGGAATTCATGACTGAGAGATAGAAAAGGCATTAAAGGAAATGAAATTGTACATGTGTGTAGGAATACACGCAGGAAATATCCTTGCTGGACTACTCAAGAATTTAGTAAGGACCACCCGGGGAAGAAAGAGATTATATGGACTTATGAGTAGCATTTATGAGAGAGCAATTTGGCTGGCAGAAGTTACAGGTTCAATAATGATAAAAAATAAAAAGCAACCGTATGTGAGGAATATAAGTTTGTCTTCACAAAGGTTTTACATGGGAATTCAATAAAAGGACGTAGAAGAGAGAAAATGTGTACTCAACATAAGATCAGTTTGGATTAGAAAGGGGATGGGTGAGTGTGTGAGTACTCCAGGAAAACTTACGATGTCTTCAAGGGGGAGAGAGCTTTACCATACTGGCATTACTCTACCTTACTGGCACATACTATCTCCCCGTTGGAACTTCCTTACCAATGCTCAGCAGCAGAAGCAGCGATTCGATTCCCATTTACTCCGTATTTGAACTTATTGACTCATTTTTTGTCCGGTGATTACATAATATATATAAATTAAATTATTGACTTTGTAATTCCACACACATTATTTAAAATCACGGCTCAGGTCCCGACGTTGAATGACATCATCAGGTCTTCAACGTCGAAACCAGGGTCGTGTGTTAAATAAATTGGGTGGAATTACAAAATCAATAATTTCATTTCAATATTTTTTTGGTAATCTACCGGTTAAGGTAGGTTTTTGGATGGACACAACTATCGAATAAACATTTTGTGACTCCCCACCTAGCAAACTAATCTATATCAGGTCCCTCTTCATCTCGGTGTACTTCTTTCCACCCTTCATCCCGTCCAACATCCCCATCCTGTTCCTGCCCCCACCTCTCTTGCCCAACATTCTCCCCTCTATTACCTTCTTCAACATTCCACTACCGCTCAATACGCCTTTCGTCCATTTTTCCTGCCTACATAGGATTTCTCTCAATAAACCCCTCTCCTCACCCACCATCTCCAGTACTTCCTCATTTGTTTTCTTTTCAGTCCATTTCACCTTCTCCATTTTTCTCCACATCCATATTTCAAAAGCCTCCAATCTACGTCTCCCCTCCTGCTTCAGTGACCACGTTTCCGCACCGTACATAGCTACGCTCCATATCAGAGTTTTTACGAGTCTTGTCTTAACATCCCTACTCAACGTCCCTGTCATTAACTCCCTCCTCCTTGAGAAAGCCTCCTTGCCTAGTGCAATTCTTCTCCTCACGTCCCTACTGCTTTGACCGTGTTGGTGCAAAACACTTCCGAGATACGTAAACCGTTCTACCTGCTCTATTTTTCCCCACCTATTTTAATGTTTAGCTTAGCCTTTTTCTAAGTTTGGACATAGAAAGTCATTTGAGGTCAATGGAGGTCATTTCAATATATTATGTATTAATTCCATACAGTTACGCTGGAGATAACAAATTTTATTATAATACAGTTAAGTTAACAGCCTGAATAAATGCTCGACCGCCATTTTGCACAAGCGCACATTTTGTTTAAGTTTTTCTTCCTCCAACATTCTCCTTTATATGCATTCCTTCTATCAATCCTTTAATTATCCCCCCTCTACTATCCCCCACCATCTCAACAACACTCGATCAGTCATTTTTCTATTCCATCCCCCGAGATCAACCCCTTCGCAGCCCATTCTCCATCTCCTGCCCACCCCAATACTCCTAACCGACTCCGCTGTACGTCGTGACTTATTACTAACCCGAAAACTTCAATTAACGTGAGGATCTCCTGGAGGGGCAGAGAATCAATAGGAGCGAAAGGAGAGAGGGAGACTGGTCGGACAGAGGCCGGGCCGCGGGAACAAATGGCCTGACAAAGGATCCACCACCGAGACGCTGCGACCTACAATCGGAGCCAAATTTTATTTTTCTCTCCATCTCGAGTGTTGAGTAGAATCTAAATAAGGGGCGGAAGAAAATCTCACTGCCAAAAAGAATGGAGCCAAATCTTCGCTGAACAATTTTTTTCGTATGCCTTGAATATTGATTTTATTACTAAGCGTTAGTTTCTTGAATATACTCGTAAATGTGGGTGTAACACCTTTGTCGATACAACTGTTGTTCTTAATCTCACATATTTCGAATCAATTTAATCTCACGTACTAATGCATCCACGTTTTAACTGTAAAATGATCAATCGTTTGTAAAAATTAAATTTAAGGAAAAGATAAAAATAGTTTCCCTTCCGGTAGGAAAAAATTATGCATGCAACATTTTGCCGGTGATTCACCTCTAATAGCGAAAGTTATCCGAAGAGAGGAAGATACTAGATTGTAGAGTAAATCATGAAAAATGCGTAATGATGGCGAAAGTCAAACCAAGGTAGTTAAGGATGTTTAGCATAAGAGGAGGAAGCACAACCGAATATGAATTTTTTCGATCAAAAACTAGAAATGAATTAATTACTACTTGCAAATAATTGGTACTGCCCAATCAAGAGACAGTCATGTTCTTTAAGCAACGAAACATATATGCAGGGGAACACTTAAAAGAAAATAATCATCAATCTAGAGGCATGTGTGGTAGGTATATCCCTTTACGTATACAAACTATGGTTAATGAGTGGTGGCGTTAGTAAAGACATGAAACTTGATGCTGCAAATGACCGAAGAAAATAAATTGGACTAATCGAACAGCCAGAAAATTGTGTGGAGTTCCAAAAAATAATGTTGTCTTTGGAAAATAGAAAAGTTAAAAAGGTATGAGCTCATGGAGAGAAGTATAATTTATGTTTTTCCAGTAAAAATAAATATAACAACCTTTACAAAAGACAGTGAATAAGATACATAGAGTAAATAACGACAAATGTGAAAGAAGATGTGGTTGAAGATGTAAGTTTTTAAATTATCCATCTGAGAAATATGGAGACTTTAGGCAAGAGCTACTGAAAAAGGTAATTGGATTAAAAGCATTATTTTTTCAATTTATTGACTCTTTAGGCATTAGCCTAGAGTTAACGAACGTAAGAAAGTGGATCATTCATCTTTGAGCAGAGTGAATGGATAATCAGGTCACTACAATTTTTCACAGCACGATGATAGTCCATTTTCATTTCGCAGAGGTAATAAGATCTTTCACTAGTACGAAACTATAAAAAATAAAAGGCAAAAATTCGCAAAAAAATTACAGAATTAGAGAAAAACACGGCAACGGATTATTACTACAAGTTTGATTGTATTTAATGCCATCGCGTGCTCGTCTTCCTAAAACAAGAAAAAATCACCAGGATAATAAAGGTTTCTCGCCTTTTGAACATTTCATGTTGGCACCAGCTGCCAGTTTCAGATATCATTTACGGTTGGCTGAGGCGACAAGTTTGCCATAGACTAGAGTATAATCTTATCAGCTTCCTTTATCCACACTCAACGCCTTCCAGAGCAAATGAGCGATGGTATCTGACCCTGTCAAAAGCTAAGTCAAGCAAAAGACCGTAGCCGTCGTTCCCGATAGCAAATACGAAACATAATTTACTTCGACTAATTTAAGCAATACGTGTATTTCTCCTCCAAAGTAACTCAAATATGAAAGCATGATTAATTCACTAATAATATCGTACACAAGTCAATGTTCCATTTTCATAGTAATACCCATTTTGAATTTGAACAAATTAAGATATTGGTTTTGCATGGTGGCGATAATGTTGACATCCTTCCTCTCGGACCTGGGTGAGATACATCCTGATGTGGTACAGGTATAATTATAAATGATAACCTTATAAGACCGTGTGTAGAATAGTTGAAATGGAATACTCGAGAGATGAACGAAAGGGCAATAAACACATTTTATTATTAGGTAATCTACCGGTTAAGGTAGGTTTTTGGATGGACACAACTATAAAATAAACATTTGTGACTCCCCACCTAGCAAACTAATCTATATCAGGTCCCTCTTCATCTCGGTGTACTTCTTTCCTCTCTTCATCCCGTCCAACATCCCCATCCTGTTCCTGCCCCCACCTCTCTTGCCCAACATTCTCCCCTCTATTACCCTCTTTAACATTCTACTACCGCTCAATACGCCTTTCATCCATTTTTCCTGCCTCCATAGGATTTCTCTCAACAAACCCCTCTCCTCCCCCACCATTTCTAGTATTTCCTCATTTGTTTTCCTTTCGGTCCATTTCACCTTCTCCATTCTTCTCCACACCCACATTTCAAAAGCCTCCAATCTACGTCTATCCTCCTGCTTCAGCGACCACGTTTCCGCGCCGTACATAGCTACGCTCCATATCAGAGTTTTTACGAGTCTTGTCTTAACATCCCTACTCAACGTCCCCGTCATCAACTCCCTCCCCCTTGAGAAAGCCTCCTTGCCTAGCGCAATTCTTCTCCTTACGTCCCTACCACTTTGACCGTATTGGTCCAAAACACTTCCGAGATATGTAAACTGTTCTACCTGCTCTATTTTTCCCCGCCTATTTTAATATTTAGCTTAGCCTTTTTCTTTCTGGAAAATCGCATAACCTTTGTTTTACTAATATTGATTCTCATCCCATATTTATCGCACTGAACCTCCAATTCACATTATCAAATAACAACATTATCGACTGAAAATGACTGTCACTTCAGGCTATGAGATACGCCAGGCACATATCTAAAATGGCATTTTGAGGGCAGAGTGATTGCTTGCGGTGTTGTTTGTCAAGACTACCACCCTTTAAGAATGAAATTCATTCTCATTCATTTGACTTGCCCAAACGCTTGCTGGTTCAGATCATGTATTGCACGATTTCCTTTAAAACGCGCCCTCCACGTAACTCATCATCGTCCCCATCCTTACCTACCTTGCCTATCTACTTATATTACGTAATGTAAATTTGCCTTTCTCTCGTAACAGGCTTTCAACTCGGTAGATGAGGATAATGTTGTACAAAAAAAACACATGGAAAACCAAGCCATGAAAAAAAAAATCGCAGGCACTCGAGATTCAATTACGTGATCCAATAAAGTTACGGGCGGCAGTTTTCTGGTTATAATACCGCTTATACGCCTTAAAGCGAGGGATACATTGATTTCATGTGTCCAATCATTTATCCCAACCCGAGTGGAAAGATAGGAGAGTGCTTGTAAAAATAACCATTTTCTTCTTATTGCGGCGTCCTTAAGACGGCATCCCGGAAAAGTTTTTCTCCAAAAAATGTTTCTTCCTCAGGAGTGAGAGAAGATTGTTTCATGTTTAAAAAAAAAGGTCTTGGGAACATAGGAGTATTCCGCTGGCGTTAAGCATAGGAAACTTTTTTTTCCTGTTGGTGAAGATTCATGCCCCGTCTAATAAAATGAAAACTCCCTGCTTTCAAACGGGTGTCGGAAAGATTGTGACGCAACAGGACGTCCGAAAAAAATAGAGGAAGCAAGAGGTTTTAGAACTTTTCTCAAAGTTATATCGTACATTTCTTATTTTTTATTCGCAACCTTTATTGCACGAAGGAGGGAATAATGCGGAAGAAAACGCTCGCTGTTTTCTGAGCGCCCCACACCACTGTCTGCGGATTGTAAGTCGTGGTTGTCTGATGGCATGAAAACTGCTTCACAAAGAATAAAACACGTCTAAGTTTCAAAACAATACCACTGATATCCTATCACTCGTCAACACAAAAAAATAAAGGCTGCGCTCGTGAAAAGATGGTCGGATAAACGTTACATACGATACATAAAAACTAACCCGATACATGGATTCCTCCATATATATTTCGGTTTATTATTATTATTAGGTAATCTACCGGTTAAGGTAGGTTTTTGGATGGATACAACTATCAAATAAATATTTTGTGACTCCTAACAAAACCCAATCCAGCAACATAATCTACATCAGATCCCTCTTCATCCCTGTGTACTTCTTTCCTCTCTTCATCCCGTTCAACAACCCAATCCTGTTCCTGCCCTTTCCTCGTGTGCCTAACATTCTCCCCTCCATTGCCTACTTCAACATTACACTGCCGCTCAATACGCCTTTATATTTCGGATAAAATTATAAAATTTAATTAATAAATAATTAGAAATATTCAATTATTTTAACCCAATGAACTATGCAAGAGATTCTTCCCATAGTAGAACTATGTAACTTCATCAAATAACAAAATGTTTACTTTCAACCAGTGAGCAGTCACGTATTATACACATATCCTACTTTACCTTCGATTATTAATCCAAAACGTACGATTCAGTCTCGTTCTTCAAAAATTCTAATTGTGCACACAAAATCGTGTGTAGAGTCTCAAATCTCAATGGTTTTTAAAAGTTCAATTGGAAAATCATCAAAAAGTAATTGGATTTGAGTGATCAAGACTATTTCTGTTTCCTCCCAGACTTTTGTAGGAAGGGTTGATCCTTATTCCTTTCATACAACCATAATTTAAAGAACATTCCCCTCCTCGCTCAATTCACTTTTAGAAAGTGGTTAAGAGAAAAAATATATTTTTGGGGGAAGCACGATATAACGAACGCAATGGTACCAAAATGAATAGTGGTATACAATAAGGGTGGAACATTTTTCTTTATCACCGATATGAGCTCTCATCCACCCACCACCAGCTGTGAGAAACTGAACGAAAAATCGATATAAAAGTAGATTTTGGGATCAAATAATTTGATATTTATTTACAAGGCTCCTTCTCGGATAAAAATTTATCTCTGGATTCTTAGTGAGGTCATCTGGTAAACAGTATCTATTAGACTTTCTTGTTGCCTCTCTTCATTGTTTTCCTGATGGTCGTTTCCTTTTACATTTCAAGGTTTTATTGCGCAAAAAAGAATTACATAAATAAAAATTTCAAATTGAGGGAAAGATGAGCGAGTTCACGAGGATGAATGTTCACTGACGATAAATCACGAATTATTAATGCCGACATAAAGAAGAAAATGGTAAGAAGCAACGATAAGAATAAATACGAAGGTACTGGAAATGAGGGTTCATGCTCCACTTTCTAATTATTGTACAATATCCATTTGACATTGAGTTTTCAAGAGCACGAAGGCAAGTGATTACGAGGTATTGTAACTTACGCGTTTTTCCTAGGGCATTTTGGATAAAAGTTTGTGTGCCTCGAAATTAAAATACTATAGGTGATTAAGCAGGGTTAAGTACTGCTTCATCACTACGTAAAATATTACACTGAGGGTACAAAAATTCATAATCGATATAATGATTGATGACTGACAAAAAATTTTCCTCATCTTTGATCACATGACATATGTCAGAAAACTACATTGGAAGACATCTTCAATCCAGACGATATTCAGGGGTATTTTATAGGAGTTACATTAAATGATAGTAAAACTTAGGGTAATGTAAAATTTGTAGAATTCAAAAATCCAATTGTACTTTGCAACAAAATCTCGAAAAACTTTTACACACAAGTAGTGTTCTAATGGCAATCAGAATTACAAATGCGATTCCACAATTTCATAATGGACCTTGTAAGCGGAGCTGAAGTTTAATTAATCCGAAAAAATATTGTTGTGGATATATTGGATATATGAGGAGGTGTGGATCTGATTATTTGAGCCACTTTACAGTGCATTAAGAAAGTACCAAACAATAACAAATCTATTTTCTTTATTGAATGTCGAATTCTAAACACTATTTCAGTTAAATTTATAAATCCTGTTTGCACAGTTTATAAATTGTCTAAAGTCATTAAATTAATCGGCATTCTTTTCCATGCCGGCGGTGATGAATCTCGCCATATGGTATAGTGTCTAATGGTAAGGTTTACGTATTTAATTTTAATAGCAGGAATCAGCGAGAAAAACCAAGTTTGCCTCCTATTTCATTATTTATTCCTGTACCGGTATGATCATATAGGTATGGTGCAATTTCCATACTATATTTGGTACATTTTGTCAAAATAAATTTCAACACATACAAAGGTAAAAGGCGCAAGTGGTAACAAGAAGTAAATTGCCATAAGCAAGTAGTCTTTTCTTATAAATTTTAGGCTAAGGAGTTAAATTAGAATCCCTGGATAAAAATATAAAGAAAAATTGTACGGAGATGGAACTTGGAGCGTTTTGAAGAAATTGGTATGCTTCCCTTTCCTGGCTGGCACTTAGAATATAGATAGCCATATCACCGGGGTTAAACACAAGAAAGTTATCAGAAACCCACCCATTCAGGGAAACATGGGAACACCTATTCATTCTATAAATGGGAAAATTATGACTAGTTATGGCGTGTCTGAATTGAGAGTAAGAGGAAAAGTAAGATACGAAGCGGTGTGAGATCCTGTTCTAATCAAAGTGTATTTTCTCAAATTGAATAGCAAAAAATTTAATAATTTTTTCCACTCTTGCAAAAATAATGATAATCTTGTCTGTCATCTAGCGTGACCTAAAGAGACGATATTTTGAATATTCATACAGATATATTTTGGGTGAAGTATTCGATCAACTCCAATACGAAGTTGGTCCGATAAGTACCCGACCTGACCTAGAGATAGCGGTAGTTGTTAGAAAAATATCACTGTATTAGAAAGTATGCTATCTATAAAGCATATGTCTGAAGGTTGAAGACGCTATGTTGTGTAGTATTTGTTTGGCAGCCATTAATATTGAACGTTTTCAGTGAATTTCTGAAAATGGAAAAAATTGGTCATCGTTATGTGATACAATACTTTGATTTGAAAGACCTCAGCCCAACTAATATAAAAGCTGAACTGAATCCTACTTTGGGTTAGTCTGCTCCTTCGTTATTAATATATAGGGAGGCAGAGTTTAAACGAGCCCGGACTAACTGTCAAGACGAGCATCGGATTGGTCGATCAAATGAGGTGACGACTCCAGAAACGGTGAAGAAAATTTACAAAGTGATACTAGATGATCGTCGACTGAAAGTGCACGAACTATTAGACATAGAAGAAATTTCAAAAGTGCGTTATATCGCATTTTGACTGAAAATTTGGACATGAGAAAGCTGTGCGCAAGATGGGTGCCGCGTTTGGTCACACTCGAGCAAAACCAGTGTCGCTGCTTGCGACAATTTTCGCAAAGTTCTTTTTTCCATTAATTTTCAAACAGATGTTTTGCTTACTGGTCTATAATCCTTGGCTATTGTTTTATCCCCTTTCTTGAAGATTGGTGTAATGTTTGCTTTTTTCCAATCATTACGCAAGGCATAATTATTTAAAGTTACTTTGAATAGATTACTTAAGTACAAAGCTGTTGCGGCATCACCCGGTTTTAGAGTGTCTACTGATATATTAACTGGTCCAACTGACTTATTTTTCCTCACCTTCCTTCTTTTTTCACAAAATACCGAGTCCTCCACGATGATACCGTTTGTCGAGGGAAGTGAGCTGTTTTGTGGCGATACCGTGATGAAGTTCTCTGTCGTTTCCGAGCTATTTAGGCAAGCCTTATTTTCCTTTTTGTTTTCTATTCCCCGAGAAACATCGGTAGAGCAGGAGTTGAAAATATTTACTCTTTCTACAGTGTCGGTTATAATTCCATTATCGTTAGTCTTTAACATGTTCACGCGTTCCCTGTTGTCTTTTCTTGCTCTCATGTATCTATAGAATTTCGCTGCATTATCTTTCATAATTGCATTAATAATAAACTTTTCCTTTGCATTTTTCTTTTCCCTATTTAGGTTCCGGACCAAGGTGCTGTAATGCTGTGAGATTGCTTTACTTTCATTCTTTAATATGAGTGCCTTTCTTACCGCTTTCTTGAATTTTTTTATGGTTTTGTTGTAGTACTCCGGTTCCATATTTTGTTCCAAATTTTTACGGGGACATACTTAGTTTTTTTACATACTTTATTTATTTATCTTTTTATTTCTTGCTGGTTGATTGATGTTAATGAGATTGGGATTTTTCTTACTTGGTGAAAGAGACTTTGTGTTTTGAAGTTCCCTTTAAGTGTACTTTTGTTTAACGACTGATTTTACCTTTGTGATTATTTGTGACTTGTGTGCCACCTGACACTGTCTATCAGCACATGTGGATTTTTAATAATGTATGCCCTTCTAGAATTATTTCTATGAATATTTCCCATATTTTCTCCACGGTCGCTCCACTACCTGCCCATCCCGGAAACATGCCCCTCAAAAATTCCCGAAACCCTTCCCTATCTGCCCGGGTATATTGACAAATTTTCTTTTTATCCCATCCGCCATACCTCCTTTTGTTGATCTATACCTATCCATCTGAACTCACACTGCCGCGTGCTCACTTATTCCCGGTCTTCTTTCACTTCACATGATTTTCCCAGGAGTTTCGAAAAAAAGTAAATTTCATGAATAACTAATCATTAATGAGTTAGAGATATTTTATGCTTTCATAAGAAAACAGGACTGAATCGACAACCGCGCAAAGCTACGAAAACACTTCAAGGATGTTTACTGGATAAACATAAACACGATTGACCTCGCGTTGCAACGCTCTTTCTTGAAGAATTGCTTTTTTTTTCCTTCAAGCGTGTAGCAGCTGTAAAAGTAAATTTATTCACCACCTTAAGAGTTTAAAATTTGCAAATTATACAAAACAACGCATAGAAATATAACATAAAGGGCTGCCAGAGATTAGTGACTTGAAATACTCCTATGTTGACCATTAACACAGTAATCAACCCGAAGGTCGGTTTAGTAGGTGATGGTAGAGCTCACCCATGCACTAGACCCGACGGCGTGTGTACTCGTATATACATACATCAGGGTAGGGGGGCCAGTTCCTTTCCCTGTGCCGGTTATGGTTTCCCAGGAAGATCTGGTACTCGAAAAATTAACTAGCTTCCTATGTTGACCATATTTCCTAAATTCGAAAGTATTGCAATTAAAACACTATTTTATGAGAAATCTTCTTACACTTTACGGGGACTAAAATTCTAATGTTTCTCTAGAACAAAAGTTATAATAAATAGCATATTATAGACTTGAATTACTTCTTAAGATCATGTAATAATATGAAACCTAATCACCCCTCTTTACAGGTATCAGGACAGACAGGAAATCAGGCATTCAAATTTCAGCATTGATATATAGAGAGAAATTTTGATGGCAAAGAAGGTTCTAGTTTATGCAGGCGGGTGGAATGGTTCAAATCCAGCTATCCCAATACGGTAAGATCAACGCAAACTCATTTTCTGGCTTCTGGACTTTTCGAAATCTACAGACAAAGGTGGAAAATAGACAGCCCACTACATACTTTGAACCTATTATATTAGGTTTGGGAGAAATCACTTGCTTACAAGTACGTTGAATTTCCAAAAAAAAAGTGCACTTTGGCAACCAGAGTTCCAAATACTAGTATACCAAGGGCAAATTATTTCCATCGAGTGAAGAGCCGTTTTCAAAATATAACATCTTAACTAACAAGACACTTAAATGTGAAACATTTGCACAGCTCAATGAAAGACTAGGGACGAGATGAATATAAATTTACCCCATTTTTTAGACATACAACAGACAAATCGACATCTACATCTACATAATACCCCGCAAGCCGCCGCAAGGGCGTGTGGCGGGGGGTGTTAGGTCACCACCCAAAAAAGGAAAAAAGAAATACCGCATTACTGTAAACAGCAATACATTACTTAATGGCATGCGGGAAGGGTTTTGACACAACACACAGGAGGTTAGTGAAAGTGCATGCAATTGAGTTTAACTAATTGTTACCTAGACGCCGAGGGTGGCAAGTGGCATTTTTGTTAATTTTTTTTCGACATACCTAAACCCCTTATATTTCCCATCACCATTCCCTGAATAAATCTCTTCCCCTTAAAATGTGAACTTTATAGACGTGCCCATTGTTTAAACTATACCAGAATTCGAACAATATTTAAATACATATAATTAACCGAATGCAGTATCTCAATAAGAATATGTCAAGGGATATTTTATACGAGATGGATTTCCCAAAAAACTTGCAACTCAAATTCGCATAACGTAAATTTTCATCGTCAAAGTGTTAACTAGGTACGTATTTGTCAATTTTCAACCGGAAATATTCTCTAAGACCAATATATTAATATTTGAAGCGCAATCTATTGATAAGGAAATTAATCTCTCCGATTATACTATTCTGGTAGGCACTCAAGGTCAGTTTAAATTTAGAAATACATATTTAGTTGTAAATAAGGGTTAAGTAATCCATGAGTGTACATAAATGAAGCCTAATTCTACGCTTACATTATTCAAAAATAAAGTATTCACGTTGATACAAAAAAATTCAAAAGAAAACGAGAAAAATAATTTCAAAATAACAGCTAGAAGCGCGAAACCACAGGGTCTTTTTGTTTTGTCAACGCTTAATCCCGGTGGCCCTACTGCATCAACCTTGTTTCCGGACTTGGAAAAACCAATTTCACCAACCAGACGCTCCAACAGCCTTGATTTTGTTCATACATATATGAACCTAAAAGCTTCCAGCCTATTTAAATTCCATTAGGCGATTCAGGCGGGACGGATGAAGTCTGAATGGTTGGGAAAATCGGGGAGTAAAAGGCTGGTAGGAATTAAAGCGAAAGATGAGAATGAGGGAATACAGAAAGGGGTGAGGAGATGGATATTGAGAAAGGAGGAAGAAGAGAAGGGAAAGTTAAACAAGGGAGATGACAGAGTGCATGGAAGGGTTGGAATGGAAATAAACTGAGACGGAAATAGGAAGGTATATTGGGAAGGAAGGTAGTGATTGAAGATGGAGATTAAGTAACGGGGCGGGGGGGGGGAGGTTGAGAAGAGTAATCGCTACCTATTATATCGTTACGTCTAAATATGCGCAAATTCGCTTAATAAAATGGATAAATGTCTCCATTCCTGGTAATAAAAAACTCTGCATCTGCGAGCTGTGGTCGCCAAAAAGTGGACCGCAAGAAAGCTTGGGCTCCGCGGAGAAATTTCAAAAAAGCAAAAAAAATAATTGTCATGGGACTAAATTTGTTATATTTAAACAAGCATTAACAATTTTCATATAAAAACGGTGTCACTACAATTATTATTATTAGGTAATCTACCGGTTAAGGTAGGTTTTGGATGGACAAAACTATCAAATAAACATTTTGTAACTCCAAACAACACCCAATCCAGCAACATAATCTACATCAGGTCCCTCTTCATCTCTGTGTACTTCTTTCCTACCTTCATCCCGTCCAACATCCCTATTCTGTTCCTGCCCTTCCCTCGCTTGCCCAACATTCTCCCCTCTATTACCTTCTTCAACATTCCACTACCGCTCAATACGCCTTTCATCCATTTTTCCTGCCTCCATAGGATTTCTCTAAACAAACCCCTCTCCTCACCCACCATCTCCAGTACTTCCTCATTTGTTTTCCTTTCGGTCCATTTCACCTTCTCCATTCTTCTCCATACCCACATTTCAAAGTTGAGGAAATTGTTCAGCCAGGCCATTAATTGTCAATCGACGATCACATCGCAGTTTTTGTTCCACTTGCGAAACATTTTATCGGTCAGAATACTGGGCCTACCACGTCGTTCTTCGTCATGGACATTTGTTCGTCCATTTTTAAAATCACAGCACCATTGTCTAACCTTTCCTTCACTCATAACTGTAGGTTTATAAACTAGGCATAATTCCCGATGAATTTCAGCAGCCGACAATCCTTTGCATACAAGATTCGTATGACAGAACCCACTTCACAGCTGGCGGGATCAACGATTGTCGCGGACATTGTTGTTTGCATGCACGGACAAGCAAACTACTTCTGAAACAAACAGCAAATGCTGCTATAGGTTCTCAATGAATCAGTAGATGGCGCTGCAGGAGCAAAACTGTGTTCTGAAGCGCCAATATTTAAATATAAGCAAACGGTACTTACTTTAAGAATACGCCTCGTATTTAAGCAAGCATTAACAATTTTCATATAAAAACGGTGTCACTAAAATTATTATTATTAGGTAATCTACCGGTTAAGGCAGGTTTTTGGATGGACAAACTATCAAATAAACATTTTGTAACTCCAAACAACACCCAATCCAGCAACATAATCTACATCAGGTCCCTCTTCATCTCTGTGTGCTTCTTTCCTACCTTCATCCCGTCCAACATCCCTATTCTGTTCCTGCCCTTCCCTCGCTTGCCAAACATTCTCCCCTCTATCACCTTCTTCAACATTCCACTACCGCTCAATACGCTTTTCATCCATTTTTCCTGCCTCCATGGGATTGCTCTCAACAAACCCCTCTCCTCACCCACCATCTCCAGTACTTCCTCATTTGTTTTCCTGTCGGTCCATTTCACCTTCTCCATTCTTCTCCACACCCACATTTCAAAAGCCTCCAATATACGTCTATCCTCCTGCTTCAGTGACCATGTTTCCGCGCCGTACGCCTACGCTCCATATCAGTGTCACTACAATATCATATCAATAAAAAGGTAGCTTTAAGGTCATTGTTTTAATGATGTTCGCACCTTTTCAAAAAATAATTAACATAAGTTTTCAGTGCGGTTCAACGACAGTTTAGTCGTCCGCCATGGCCGAATGGTCGAAGACCGCTGTTCAAGAGAAATAATAATAAAATTTAATTAAAAAGAAATAAAACTACCAGCCGGCAATATTATTTTTACTTCCGCAAATTCAGATATTTGTTTAAGACACTATTTCTAAGGAAACATCGTTTATCACGTGCCTGGCAAAAATACAATCTCTGATAATATAAAATTCCATAACAATCATTCCACCACCCTGCCACTGCATAATTATTATTATTATTATTATTATTATTAAAATTTACATGTGCAAATAGACAAATGTCAGGTGGCACACAAGTCCCAAGTGTTACAATAAACTTGCCTTGGAAAAATAACATGGTTTCTGAAATACAATCAACATCACAAAAGATAATAAATAAAATAAGTCTGAAAAAAGAAAAAAAAATACACTAAGGAAATTTCCAAACACCAATCTGTAGTACATAAAAAAAATCCCCATTTCATTAACATTTGTTTCCCAATCAACAAGAAAAAAAATTAAGCTATTACATTTAATTTTATACAACACATCAATCAAATGATTACAGAAGTTGTTTACATCTTTTCTTAAAAGTTTGGACTCTGTTAGGAAAGGGCTTAAAAATTTTTGCAGGTAAATTATTCCAATCAACAATTGTTTTATTTAGAAAAGAAAATTTCTTTTTATTCGTTCTTTGTGCCCCGCATTTTACCTTAAAATTGTGGTCATTTCTCCCTATAAAATTCGGGTTCCCCGCCTCTTTCCTTAGATCTGCCCAAGCCTTCTCCCCATTCAGAATGCGGAACATTCCACAAAGTCTGCTTACTTTCCTTCTAGTTTGTAAAGGATCCCAGCCCAACGTTTTTAGCATGTCAGACACACTATCCATCCTCCTATGCTTCCCCAGTACATATCGGGCAGCCTTTCTTTGCACCTTTTCTAGTTTTTTGATTTGTCCTTCTTCATAAGGGTCCCATACTAGAGAAGCGTACTCCAAAATTGGTCTTACCAGGGTCTGATACGCCTTCTCCTTAGTTGCTTTATCGCTCCCTTTGAGGTTTCTCATGACCCAATGAAGAGTTTTCAAAGCTTTCTTAAACTTCACTGGGTTGGTAATTTATTGCTGGATTGAACATACAATTTCAACTAAAGCGTACTAGCATAATATCAAAAGAATTATTCTTCCCCAGAAAATAATATGTCTATATTCTTCATAGTACGTTTTTGCTAATCACTCTTAGGAATTTAATTTATTTTTCATCACCTTTAATTAATGTTACCAATAAATACCAACAAATAAATCTGAGATTTATTGGTAACTAATTTCAAACTTATTGCATGACTGCACCCATAATACCACTGCATTTCAGAAAGGAATGCAGTTGCTCTTGAAACGAACGCGGCATTCTAATGAATTTTTATTCCTCGAATAATTGCATCCCTTGTAGGAGGGATAATGTGATAGACTATCATCGCCCTTCCTCTTCCCTATTCAACTCACTCGCAGGTCATGCAAGAGCCTCCTTCTCACCATCCCACTCACGAGACTGTAAAGAGTCTACCCCCCTCAAAACGCCCTCCCCGCAAGGATCGTAGCCATCTGGCTTTTTTCCCCGCTTTCCTCTTGCCACTCCCCCGCCTCCCTCCCCCTCGTCATTTCCTCCAACGGTGCCTAACCTCCTCATCCCAGAGGGGAAGTGAATCCACCGGGAGGATTCGCGATGGGACGAGGGGGAACTGAAAAGGTCAGAGGGGGGTAGGGGGGTTGCTTGAACCGTGAGGATGGTGAGGGACAAGAGGTACGGGCGAATGAAGAAAAAAAGATGGGGTAGATACGGGAAAAGAGGTAGAATAGATAGTAGAGAGAGAGAGATATCCGCGGTGGAAAATTTTTTCAGGAACATCTTCCCTGGATGAAGAGCGGGAGGAGGATCGCTTCCTTCACCCATTACTTTCCACCCGCCCAAGAGAACATCTTAAAACTCATCCGTGAAGGGGAGGCTAATGTTGGCAATCTGGATAAATATATTCGATGGACCTTAGGCAAATACTTTTAGCGCAGAAATTGTATGGGTCTTGGCAATATCCCCTCCGAATGTACAAATATAAAAAAAAACCTACCGTGAGCGAGATAGCTATTTTCGGACTGGAAGTAACTTGAAAACTTTAAGTTCTCTCCATTTTAAAACTGTACCCTAGTATAATCATTTTCGAGATAGCCTTTTCCCGCTGAAATGCTATCGCTAAGGCAAATAGAGTAAATTGGGGATCTAGATTACGTACTTTTAGGAGGAAATAAACAGATATGTATACAGTAGTAACACATATGTATACAGTAGGGTGCATACTATTTTTTTTCTTAAAAACCATCTATCTCCATTCGATCATTTTACCTACTGACCTACTCAAGCTTTGATATTATATTATCTAACATCTTCCGTGTAAGCCTTAACCGCTATCTATCTCCAGTTCCTACCGTCTGTTTTTCCTTCCTTTATTTGCAAATGCTAAAAAATGATCTCCATTACACATAACGTTTTCAAAGCAATGGCAGTGTAAAGTATTGATGACCAGTATTGAACACTATCAAGCTTGAGGTACAACCAAATTTGATACCAAAATACTTCCATTATATTCACTATCTACTATACACGCATGCAAAAAGCAATGTCTGTGAATACTCATAGTGGAATCCTAGATCCAATATAATTCTGAATGACTGAATTTTCTTTCTCCGATCACATTATTTATACTGCAATTGCTGTCGTGAAATAACCCTAATATGTTATTGAACGTTCGTGGGTGGTCTGAAAAGTTTCCGACTTAGAAAGTTTCAGAAAAAAACGTCTTGTATCTTTGTTAGATCGGAATTTACCTTTATTGATTTAGACCTTGGGAATTGTGTACTTACGCGTAATATAGGGACTGTCATCTCTCAAATGTATCAAAATTCTGTCTTACTTAGATCCACAAGTTTTAAAAACGTTAATTTTAACAAAATAAGTATTATTTGCAACACATTTACGCAAAAAAATCATATTTCTATTCTAATATTATCGTCGAAAGACTTATCATCAAACAAATTTGAACAAATTGCAAGCGGGAAAATTTGTTTTTTGCACAATTATGAAATCACATTCGAATTAATTTCAACATTTTTATATTTGAATTCGTTCCAAAATAGCCATCAGTATGTGTTCAAAACAGTTTTTAGGACTTTACTGCTATGTTTGGTTAAAGAGAATCAACGATTAAGATAGATTCCTTATTTACTAAATACATGTAAAATAATATTAGCTATTTTTAATAATGTCATTGCTGGCCAATTAAAGCAATAATAGGCGCAGTATGCACATAGAGAACGTAAAATAGAAATGTTATTGCTCAGAAAGAAGCCCGATTCTTAAAAAAGAGTTTAATATATTGAATGTATAATAAAAGAATTCAATCGCCAAATTTTCATTTTTAAAACTGGATGAATAATTCATACTTATTATCAGACTAAATAGTCATGATTACAATAATTCTGGTTTGCTTTAATTAGTACGTTCATGATACCACAGGTGATAAGTAGACATGGCTAAACTCTTTAAGGCGTTTATCCAGTGAGTAAAGAGAAGGGAAAGTAATTTTACATGAGAAGTTGTGTTTAGTTAAAAGCATGAGTTCCGCCATTCACCAAAACTTCCCTAAAGAACCACTTTCATTATTTGTCTCACACAATGGTATGTAACATAATGGTCTGAAGTTTTGACCTCTTTATTCTGTAGTCACATTGTTTATGGGATACTATGTAACTTCCAAGTATTCCACTACTTTATCCAAAGTTCCAAAAGAATGAGAAAATTCTCCCTTTCGGGAGGCTCATACAATGTTCTTCCCTTCCATCTATCTATATGTATAGATTCAGCTTATTTCCCAATTTACCCGGTGTAAAAGCCCCTCGCCATTTTCCCGATGGCCTCATCAATCGCAATCCATCACCAGCACCATCTCTTGGCTGCCGCTTCAATTTTCGAGCAGCCATTCTCACGCAACAGACCGAGCCGAAGACGCCACCGTAATCTCTCCCCCGCTCTCTCCCCAACTTCATTTTCGTCTTTTTGCTGGCTAGCCCTTCTGAAATAATTGAGTTGTTGGCCATACCTCGGTGAACTGCTCGTTAATTGCCCTTCAGATTATCCCTTGCTTCCGCTCTACACTCACCCCTATTTTTCCTCCGCTCCGCTTCGTAATTTTTCCCTTAAAGCGAAGGCTAATGACGAACCTAATTTCCCCGCATCATTGTCTATTTTTTTTAAATAAAGTGGTATTTCAACAAACAATGCACCAAATAGCGTTCATCTATCGTTTGACCTTATTTGATGTAATTTTTCATCCAAAAGACCTTCTCCAACGTGATGCGCAGCAATATTTTCCCTTCTTCTATTTTGATCCCACGTATCACTCTTTTATTTTTGTTACATATAGTAATAATTATATAGGCAACATATATATATATATATATATATACATACATACATATATACACACACAGATTCAAACACGAAATGCCGCCATACGGCGAACAAATTTCCATTCACAAGTAAGTAGAAATAAGGAAAATGGAGAGGAACACATATAAAGGACGAACAAAGGAGAGATGGGGAAGGCGGAATCGAGCAGATCACAAGCGCAAAGATATTTTCTTGACCGGGACGTCTATTTCTCCTTCGGTGGGTGAAACAGCTCCCTAACGCCATATCTTAGCCAAAGAATCGGGGCGCTTGTTTACATAAGAGACCTGCAGATCTCAGTGAAAATTACGTTTCCTCGATAGCTAAAGTGATTAGAGAATCGGCCTAGCAAATCGAAAGATCCGGTGTTCAAATCCTGGTCAAGGATATATTTTTGCGATTGTGATCTGCTCGTTTCCGCCTTCATCCACCACTCCTGTGCCCGTCCTTTATATGTGTTCCTATCCCTTTTCCTTAAATCTACAGGTATGTCTATGTCTATCCTGAATTTCATCGTGAATGAATAGATACAGCCAGTTAGGATGCATCAAAAGTTTGCATTGGAATAAATAATAGCCGTCTAGTATGGAAGGGACGAATTGAATTCTGCAGAAGTAAATTCCAAGAAACTGCGGGAGATGCCGCTACAGTAACTTTTAACGTAGTCATCCGCTAATATGAATTTCAATGCAAAAATATCAGAGTGTAAAAATCGCCTGGACCGGGATCCCGGTCCAGGCGATTTTTACACTCCGAAATTGTTGCATTGTTCTGCAGTGGTAGTAATTAAATAAGAATACCTGTTAGGAATAGTAACATTTCATCACTTACTACATCAACGGAACTAGGCCTGCGACATTTTAACAACTCTATCATATTATATTATTATTGAAATAATGCAATTTGGACTTTCAGCCTTTGACCGGCATTAGTGATATTTAATATCACAGATAATATTAATCGGTTTTTATTTTAATTATTCATTGGTAATATTAATGCCCCAGATAATACCAATACCAAATATAATATTCATTGCTCTTGTTTGTGATTAAGGATCATTAATTTCATCCATGGAAGAGCAAAAGACTTTTCTATGCATAAACTTCTTTTCTATCAAAGATGACCTCAATGATTGAGTGTTCTCTGAGATCTACAGAGTATTTAAACTTAATTTCTGACATCTTTCTGGCATGAATTCATTTTTAAAAATGTAGAATAATTACTAAAGTAAACAAAAATAATAAAACTGAGAGTAAATTGGAACTTTTCCATAGCTGGTAAAATCACTTTAAGGAGAATATAACGTAATAATTCCCATATGTTATTTGGGGTATTCGGTCCTTGATTTATTCACTAAAACCTGCGATATTTCAATTGTTTTTGCACCGATTATATAATTATAAATCTAAAGCTCGAGCTTTAAAATGTATATTAGGCATATTCATAAAGTAAGAGCCGTTTGCTTATACTTAAATATTGACACTTCAGAACATAGTTTTACTTCTGCAGCGCCATCTACTGATTCATTGAAAAGCTATAGCAGCATTTGCTGTTTGTTTCCGAAATCGTTTGCTTGTCCGTGCATGCAAACTACAATGTCCGCGACAATCGTTTATACCGCCAGCTGTGAAGTGCGCTCTATCATACAATTCTTGTATGTAAAAGGATTGTCGGCTGCTGAAATTCATCGGGAGGTGTACGTAGTTTATGGACCTATAGTTATGAGTGAAGGAAAGGATAGACAACGGGGCCGTGATTTTAAAAATGGACGAACAAATATCCATGACGAAGAGCGAAGTGGTAGGCCCAGTATTCTGACCGATGAAATTGCTTCGCAAGTGGAACAAAAACTGCGATGTGATCGTCGATGAACGATTAATAGCCTGGCTGAACAATTTCCTCAACTAGGACGCACTACTGTCTACAATATTGTCACGGAAAACCTCGGATACCACAAATTGTGTGCAAGGTGGATGCCGAAAATGCTCACCGACCACCACAAAGAGCAAAGAATGTCCAGTGAACGAGAGTTTTTGGCCCGTTACCAACAAGATGGAGATGATGAGACCTTGCACCTAGCGACTACTTCCTCCTCTTGCACTTGAAACAGTGGCTCGGTTGACAACGTTTCGAAACCGAAGAGGAACTCAAGAACGGCGTTGTCAATTGGTTCAACTCTCAGGCGGCGAGCTTCTATGCAGAGGGGTTAAAGAAGCTGGAGCAGCGGGACGAAAAATGCTTAGAAGTGAACAGCGATTATGTAGAGAAGTTAAGTAGGTTTTGTGGCTAACTAAAAGTGCCAATAAAATGTGTTTCTTGGGGAGTATTTTTTTCCCTGTGACCAAATTCCCCTTATTTTATGAGCATGCCTCGTATATTTTTCCCCTAAATAGAAATGGTTACACTAAAATAAATATAATACATAAAATATTTTAAAATTCCCTACTTTTAATTCAACATCGCAGACAATACCAAAATGATACACGGAACCTCTCGAATGAGACAATGAAAAACACATTCATATAACGCCCCAAAGAGTGAAAAATCAATTAATTAGAAGCTTAGCGAGTTAAATTTAATTATCAACATACTTTCACTGTTATAAAAAGAATTGACTGCCCATATAAGCCTGTTATTAATAGATTACCGCGCACGGTTTAAATTCATGAAATATTTCAATCTCTAGTCAATTTCAACAATGTCAAGAGATATGTTTGTCTTAATTTCCTTTTCTCTCCTTGAAATGACTACATTCCCTTAACCTGCAACGGTGTTTTTCACAGCAAATGGATGTACCTGGGGTGAAAATAAATTCTTTTGCCATTATTCCATACGGCTT